>JAHZMT010003823.1:0-95614 GCA_027743785.1 Sinhomidia bicolor
ACCAAAGCAGACAGCTACCATGAAAACCAATCAGATGGCAGTATTCACGTTCAAAATAAGAAGATTATTGAAGTCTTTTCGACGGAAGGACCAGTAATAGCAATAATAATAATATATTCTGTATTATTGGCCAGAAACAAAGGAAAAAATACAATTGAAAAAACTGTACATTTAGCAATAAGATAGATAGCATTTTCTTTGAGAAAGTATCCTAGAAATACTTAGAAATACAATCAGTTAGGTATTATTATTATTATTTTTACTACAACTGTTATTAATTTTACTGCCACATTCAATTTGTCTTGTGTACTCTCTCTGGTGGAGCTTGCAATTAATTTTAGCTGAGCAAATGAAATTTGTGTCCTGCCATGATCCCGTGACAAATTCAAAATTGACAGTAAAGAAATTGAAAAGAGAATTTAATATATTTTTTGAGTGTCGGTTTCTCCAGGCAAACCAAATATCTTTTCCTCGGCAATTTCAGGTTTTTATTTAAATGATCTGCTACAAATCTGTTTTTTCCATAATATTCAATATGACATCAAATTAGATGTGATCGAAGAAATATAAAAAATTGATAGTGTGGTTGCTCTAAGGCAATACTATCATCAATGCTGTACTTTATTTGACAAAGCAAGATGATACTAGGTAATTTTATTGAACCTGAACATGAGGAAAGGATCAAAAGTAAAATAGAAAACGATGTGAACGTCAAACCGCTTAGCTGATGTAATAAATATGTACCTACTTGTATTCTGATGTAAACAAATATCCCAGGGCTTATTCTAAGAGGTATGACATTAAATTGATTTTCTACGTAAAACCTAAATTAACGTCACAATCTCAGCTCCCTACTTATATCCCATTAATTCACACATACATGCACACACATACACACATGTCTACCAAAATTTGCGCTGTGCAAGATAGCGGAATGAAGTAGTACATTCGTAAAAAAAATATTGACAAGTGGGAAAGTGCGTCATTGTGGCAAAAGATTGACGCACTAAATATCAAGACACTCTTGTAAATTCACAGTACAGTGCTGATGAATGCAATTCATTGAAAAAAATTTGCAAGCAAGCAGGATGATTTTGTATAGCTGTCACTTCTTATTAACCATTGTTCGGTCAGTTGTTGGACTTGAATAGGTACTTTGTATCCGTGTGTGTGTGTGTATGTACATCCCTTTGTAAAGTTTACGTATATTTTGACCTCAGCTTATTTAAAATTCACTCTGTCTGTCCCACACACGTACATCAAACTAATTATTTGCTAAAACACACTGAATCCGGCACGTCCAACGAACTAAATAATATTATGGCAAGTACTATGCTGCTGTGCCATGAAAACAGATTAAATTTACATTTCCTGTGTCACGTTCTACCAGACGAAGAGGATTTTCTGTAAATTGGATCGTGATCAGTGATAGCTCAGCCATCCCACAAAGCAGAATTCAATTCATTGGTTGTTGTGCACGCTTTCAAGGGAGAAAAAAAGTGCTAAGCAGTCTGCTTTCATTTATATATACCTACATACATACATACCTATATATCTGCTGACACATAATATATATTTATTATTGGTAAAGTCACAAAGAGAGAAAATCCATTCATTGCTTTAGCATAAAAGAGGAATTCCTGTAGATAGATAAAGAGAGAGGGAGAGAGAAAGAGAAAAAAGGGAACTTTGCCAATTTTGTGAATATTTTATAAGTTGGTGGAGTCCATTCACTTGCGAAACGTTCGGTTGACTGATGCATGTAAGCAAATGCATTCAAGTGTAAGTTTTTGCATTCTATTTCTATACACAAAAGTCGACAAAACCATAATCAGCTACACAGGTATACATTCATACCTGCACCCAGCAGCAGCACAGAATAATTGGGGTGGATGAATGGATATTATTATATGTAGATATACATAACCAGACAATTTTTGTTCGACAGCAGCATTATCATTCGTTGTGCACACTCACAGCAATTAATATTCTTTTTTCTCCTTCTTTCAGCAGCAGTAGTAGCAGCAGCAGCAGTATAGTAGGTTGGCTGGTTCTTTTTTGGGTATTATCTTGACCCAAAGGGAAGCGTCTTCAGAGTATCTCCTGTACCATTTTTGTCGTCTTCTATAGGCAGTTAATCTTATTACTTTCCCCTAACTATACTGTTGTGGCTTTTTTCTTCTTCGCATAGATAGATATTATTGAAGCGTAATAATAATATGCTGGTACCAACTTATGGTCATATGTACGACGTCTATTCTCTCCCTTTCTTTCTTTGTCCGGGTGCATAACCAAATAATATCAATATATTTCAAGTTATAATAAGCGTGTAATGTTATGAGCGCACATGTTTTTCTCCCTTATCTCTTTTCTTTCCTCTGTTTCCAGCGTTGAAAAAGGAAAATAAAGAGTCAAAGTGGAAGAAGAAGACGTAAAAAAAGAAAGAAAAGACAAGGACATTACCCTTGAGGGCTTGTAGATTTTTTTCCCTGACTTCTAGTCTCTCTCACATTATTGGCCCATTTGTGATTCCTCACTCTCAGAAAGCTTACCTGAGGGGAATAATTTAGTAAGCAAGGCAAAAGGTGGTAGAGGTAGAGGTGGTGGTTTGGTTTCCTCTTGAATTCTCTCTCTCTCTCTTCTCCCTTGACTAACTGGCTGACTGAGGGAATACTAGGGAGGAGGCAAATGGCTACAATAGGAATATTATTACTTTAGCTGAATGATAGCTAAATTGCTATAGTATGTAACAAAGTGAGCCTCGCACAACTTTCTATTTCTCGAGTATAACGACGTCACTCCTTCTTCTCCTTTCTTTAGCACTTGACATGCACTCGCACTCAACCGGATGACCTCAGGAGATTTTGACATTCAAAATAAATAACGTCCCGTAAAACCGTAATGCTTCTACATACTTACATACGTCCCAGTAGCGACATCATGCTTCTATTATTATTATTATTATTCGTTCTGAAAAAAACTATCTTTACCACAATGCCTGCTTGCTACTAGTTAGTATTTTACTATAGTGGTTTTCTTTTGATCAAATGCATTCACGTTCTACAACAATTTACTTATCTGTTTAATGTGTTTCTTCATTCTTCTCTTATTATTCCGTCCGACTGTGGAAAAAAGAAACGTGAGAGAGAGAGAGAGCGAGCGTGCCACATTTTTCATTCAAATCGTTCGCTCTTCTGTTTTCTCTCTTTTTTCTCTTTCTCTCTCTCTCTGCTTTTGAGCTATTTATGAAGCAATAGAAAACTCGTCGTTGCCGTTCCTCTTGAGGCGACTATAATACATTCTCATTACATCAAGTACATAATGCTCCACGTAGCCACTTGTATATATTATCTTCCTACATTGCATAAGCTTTCACTTAGGTATAGACACATGCAGCAAAGGTAAGTGTGTATTTTACACTCTCTTTTCTCTCAGTAATTTCTTTTTCTCGCATTGTGTTTCACTTTCAAATTGTCCCCTTCAGAAACGAAGACTCGTCTTCTTCTTAAAACAAATGTCACTCATGCTTATCAAGACGCTTCATCCCACCATTAAAATGAAAGTAGAAAGAAAGACAGCTAAATGGAATTAGCAGTCAGAAATTGAAAAGGAACAACAACAATGGTTAATGGTCTAGTGACTACGAGCCGCGCTTGCTGTATGGTTAGTATATATGTACACGTTATTCTATACTAATGTTGCCAAGGTACAGTATAATAGTAAATGACTTGCTAGGTGGTTTGATCTTTTTAGTGAAAAAAAGACGCGCCATACATAAAGCGTAGTCACAAGACTTACATTTTTGTAATGTCGTCTCTATTGGACTACCACCAACAATTAAGTATAGGTAATCCTTATTTTTTATAGCATTAATGCTTTAAAAAAGCAAGTATACATACCAAAAAAGGCAGTCATCGAGAAAAACGCATGGATACAGTCGGTAACGTACCTATTTACATACGTTTAGACAAAACGCAGAGATAATAGAGCCAAGTGGTATTAAATTACCTTTAGATTGTCCTTCTGTGGCAAATTCTTTAGTTACTTGAGGCACTTTTCTGTGTTATTATTGTTGCACCTAGGTAGGTAGCTAGCTAGCTAGCTACTAGCTCTTTTTTTAACATGATTCCATTCTGGTAGACATTTTTAAACTCTTACAGTTCAAGTGTGGCTAGCACTCTAAATAGCCAATCTGTTAACCGAGTTAGCAGTAGTAGCAGCAATAATATATCTAATATGCTGGCCTGTAATAATTGTGTTAACAACATACAGCGCAAGAGAGAGACGAGGGGGGGGGGGAGGGAGAGAGAGGATTTTCCTAAAGGTGTAAATAGTGAGTCATTAAGAATTCTTTATCTTCTCGAGGAAAATGTACACCACTGCTACTAGCACCCTACTCAAAGCAAAAATGCAGAAGATAACAATGGTGCATGCTATCTGGTATGTTTGTAACCCACTCACGATGCCACTCAGATTTTCTTCTAAGAACCCTGTTCCAGGTTGAAAACACGTGAGAGCGTAATAAGCCCTGACGTGTTTCCCGTAATATAATAAAAGTACTCACAGAGAAAATAGATGTAAATGCTTTGCAACCTGGTGGTATGGTGGTCGTCGTCGTCGTTGTCGTTGTAAAAAGCAAGAAATTGAGTAGGAGCGAATTCTAGTAATATAACCATAATAATAGTAGTAGTAGTGATAGTTAGTACAAACACTAGTTCTATTGTCGTACCAGCCACATTCATAGCGTTTAACTTGAATTCTGTGGTGAATGAAAATAATGTAAAAGCTTATGTAAAGGAAGAAGTGAGAAGAGAGAGAGAGAGAGAGAAAAGCAGAGAGAAACAAAAAATGGAATGAACCACTCTAAAAGTACTGCTAGAAACAAAATACTTCCATTTTGTGGCATAAATGTCATAGATAAGTGTCTCATTTCTCATGGAAAAAGGTAAAATTACATTTAGACAGGAGTACTGTAAGCAGACTCTATTTATACAAACAAAGACGTCGTAGCAGTTGTAGTAGTGCTTGATGTTGTAGCACTTGCAGCCAGTTTTCTTTTTGTAATAATAATACGTACAACTCTGTCCCTTGTAAAAAAATAACATTTCTACGTAATATCGTTACGTCACAGCTATTTATACTTTCCGCTGGTATATAATAATTATGCAATAACAACAAACATTTTCCTTCACTGCAACTAAGCTTCTTCAGTCGCTTCACAATAAGAGGGAAACCAACACGGTGGTTAAACTTAAACCAACACCAGCAACGTGATTCAACATGACTATGGTGTGGTCAAGAAACGGAGCAAGGTGAAATGTAACCACATCATCATCGTCACCATCACCACCACCACTTTTCGCCGTTGTAGTATTTTTTGTGTAGATATACCTAGTATAGTAGCGTCAAGATTTTGAATCGACATCAGAATTTCCTTTTTTAAAGTAATAAACCAACTTAATGTTTTCGTTCAGCAGGATACCTTTTAAAGAGAAAATATGTATAGATAAATTGTAGAAAGTATTTTTGGCATATTGATGTGTTATTTGAAGGGCGTTCTGCTGCTAAAATATATATAATAAAGTGCTTTTAAAAAATGAACATTAAACCATATTTTTCCTCGTTTTGAAAAACATTTGACTTGTCACCATAATTTGCAGTGTGTGCGTTTCCTGCAAAGCAATTTAGAGTTTTATATATTATGTTTATGCGTTTATATATGTACACCTATTAGTTACGAAATAATTTAAATGAAAAATGTTCCCTTGCAAAATTTACAATTAATCCTTTCCTTTCTCTCTGTACAACATCATTTGAGAGGAGAAGAAGAAAAAGTTACGTTACAAAATGTATTTATGAGCTTTTTCCCCCTTCTCACAGCTTGACAGTAATGAAGCGTAAGGGCAAGTGACAGTTGAAAAATGAAAGAAAAAAAAAGAAAAAAAGTGCAGCTTGTGGTACGCATAAATTTAAAATAGCATATTTTGCTTGTAATACAATACTCATCTGTTTTTAGGTGTATTTACATGGAGCAATTTTCTTCCAAAATTAAACGCTGTAATAATAGTATACAGCTCTCTTGTGGTTTTTAAAGGATTTCCTGTCATTACAGACCGTCTCGTAGAAAGGATCAAGGAAATCACATCTGCTAACAAAGAAAGTACATTAACTTTATTACAAAAGGACACACACACAGATTATATTAATAATAAAGAATAATGTAGCATTATTATTATTATTATTACGACAATAACATATATCCTAGGAAGCAATACACATAACTTTAAATATTTCCTTATTCTCCTTATTCAATCATGTTCCATATAACATGTAGTACACGTATTAATGTATCTTCTATATTCAATCCAAAAATAACCCCTCAGTTTGGAATGTAAATAAAATTTTGATAGAATGGATAGTGAAAATTGAAAATGTATACTTATTTTTTTCATTTCTATTTTAAAACAATCTATAGGATGTTTTCCCTCTTTGGATTTTCTCAAAAAAAAACAGATAATCTCAGCATTTGTAATTACTTTAATGAAAAAAGACTCAAATACAAAAAGTCAACACTGATAAAATAAAGGCACTCGAGTGAAAATATATTCCGTTCTATCACTCATATTTTATTCATTTTCATCGGAAAAGTAACAAACATTATACCTGTGTATGAGAATACTTGTTTAAATACCACTATATAAAAAAATGCTGCCTTAAGTAATAATATCAGGTTGGAACCTAAAACACCACCACCACCACCACTACTACCTTTTTACATACCTGACTGACAATATCAAGTGAAGCCTTTTAATATTGCTACCACAATACTACAACTTGTAGTATGCATACGTGAGTGTGTGTGTGTGTGTGTGTGCACTTTGGCAATGTATGTACGTAAGTAAAAAATCTTAAAAACCACCATCACCACCAGCACATAGTCAATCAGTGAAAGAACAAGAAAAAAACTTGTTCCTTTGTTGTATAACCTTTTATTATATAGAGAACCGCCGTGGGAATCTTTTTGGTCTTTACTACTTTATTCCTTTTTGTGCGTCTATAACTCTGAAAGATTGACTCTCTTTCTCTCTCTCCCTCTCCCTTTCTCTATGCTGCTACTTTTACAAAGAGATTGCTGATGATAAACCGGCTTTGAATAGAACTGCACTGCATACTCACGATACATACTTTTTTAATACATTCTTTCAAGCACGCATGAATGAGTGCATGCTTCATCTTTCTTCTTTCTTTTTTTTCCTTTTCCTTTTTTTCTTCTTGTTATTTTTCTACGGGTGGACTACATATCTTTTTCCAAAGGGAAAGAAGAAGAAGAAGAATAGCAACAACACTTTTTGTATTGGTTCTTCAAAGAAATACTTGAGGTTACACGCAGTATTCTGTGTGCATAAAGCTAGCTCATAAAGAAAACAAATTTTTTTTAGGAGAAAAAAAAGAAATACGAAATGAAATGCGTATAGCTGTTAGGCATCTTTTTACTTGATGATTTTTTTTATCTTTATGTATGAAAAAAGCTGTGCATTGTATGCATACGTTTTACTTTTTAAAATTTATCCATTACCAACCAAACTTTCTCGTTTGGTTTTGACAAGTAAATACGGCGAATAAAACAAAAAACCAAAACAGAAGCGCGCAATATAGGTACTTAGTATTATACCTACATTTTTTCCTTAAAAAACAATATACCTACTCATATATTCTTATCATCATAACGTGGCACTTGCTCTAAGTATGTATATATATGCCGAGTAAAGTACACTGCCTGCGTTTCACAAATATGCCACTGATAATGATGTTCACATCAGCAAAAAGTGTAGAACAACTTATTCTCGTCATATGCCAGCAGCAGAATAGAAGGGTTAGATAAAGAGGGAGATAAATAGTGGACTGGAAGCATGTAAAAAAATAGTACAAAAAAGCAGTGCAAAGAGTACAGACCAGTTTTAACAGCATGCATTATACACAACCCAAGTCCAGTCAGGCCATGAATCATGCCTAGATTTGTACATACCTATATACACACACATGGCAGTACAAACACATATATAGATAGCAGGTTTTGCAGAGGATCGTCGAGAGAGCACAGTGGTACAACAGCGGAAAATAATTGACTGTCACCGAAACACTTGTAACAGATCACGTCACCATCTCCATATTACGACGAAATGAAATGGAACTCATTTTTTTCTCCACACCTTTATCCATCACATGAACGATTGCCGGAGCACTCAAAAAAGGAAAGAAAATGATATCGAGGGAAAGATAGTATAAAAATAAATAAATTCACACAATATCACGTCTTGTTAGCACTATCATTTCAGTTTTTTGTCATCATCATGCATACTTATTATTATTATTATTATGTAGAAAGAAAATAAACTAATGGATGTGATGCATGTGCAAGCTGTAAGTTGTGCAATGATAATGCTGATAATGGCGGTGTGATAGCAGCAGCAGTAGTAACAGCGCGTTGTCTGTGTGTGGGAGGAGGAGGAGGAATATACAACGACGAGTAAACCCTGTAAAAAGAGAAGAAAAAAGGAGACGAAGAAGAGGGCTTCAACAATGGTGAAGGCTAACACCACAGGGTATTCATTTTCCATCTTCATTTACCAACACAACGGGATTTCCAAATTCTCTCTTTCTTTCTTTCCTTTTTCTATTTTCCTTCTCCTCCTTCTTCCTTGTTCCATTCACTCTTGAAATCTTCTTGTGGCAACAAAGCTTGCTTGCTAGCGTTGCCTTGCTGGAACGATGGAGAAAAATACCTAAACATTGTGTATAGGTGCAGCCTGAAATATATACTGTTTTTGTACCCACACAACATTAGATAGCATACAATAGCATACATAATAGCCTATGCTAGGCTTTTTGCTGGGTAATAATACCTCACAATTTTCTATGCCATTTTTTGTCTTTAAAAAAGTACAAAAAAACTTAACCTTACGTAGCGTAACCAAAAAAAGTCTTAAAAAAAATAAAAATATTCACACTGCACTACAATAATAATAATATAGAGTGTGTAAAAGCTACTGCTACTACTACTAATAATAATAATAAGTATGCAAAAACGAAACCCAGTATACAAATAGTAGTGCTTTGTCGATCATGTGCATGAAAGTAGGCACGTATTCATATTATTTTATTCTTGAGGATTCTGTAAAAAAAAGAAGAAGACTTGTGTTTTTTTTCAAGACAAAGAAAGGTGTCTTTGATAAGCCTTGCTGTTTTTGTAAGGAAAAAAATACTGTTTTTATAATATTCACGCCTCATACTTCTTCCTCTTTTTTTCTCTCGCCCTTCTCCCTCTCGCTCTCTCTATCTCTCTCCTTCTCTCTCGTGCATTTTCCCCATTTCCCTGTCTTTCTCCTTCTATTATGCTGCTACGGAGTTTCTGAGAAATCATGTTAAATTAATATTTGATGCTAATATATGATCAACATGATGTAAAAGATTTTGAAAAATATCATCATTTTTTCCTTGATTTCCTTCTCTCTCAAGTTTTCCTTATGTGCTTTCTTTCTGCTGCTGCTATGCAGTACCTTCCCTTTTGGTGTGCTGCTACCTCTCCTTCTAAAGTAAATCTTTACAGATGCATTTAGAATAATGTTTGATTCTTTTTTCTTGCAGAGCACAATGTGTGTGTGTGCTTTTTGTACTACTTCAAAAAATATACTGGCAGCCTCTGCCTCCGCCGCCGCCACTACTACTTCCACCACCAACACTTCTAGGTATAATTTTTTTTCTCTGCCAAGATAAATGGACAGACCAAATGTAGGAGGCACTTACTAGTTTGCTGAAAGCTAAAAAAGAAGTGCAATTTCTTCTGAAAGTGCTATTAACCGTCAGAATATTTTTTTTCTGGGCGATAAAAAAAAGAAGTGTAGGCAAAATGCAGAAAAAAATCCATTTGAATGCTTTATATTATCATCACGGTACACAGTTTAACGTGCCATAATATATTATCATGCAGGAGAGAGAGGTGTAGTATGTATGTAGGCATGCACATGTATGTTTATAAGTCTATTTTACACTGTGCTAGCGAGTACTTCGGCTAGTACGTTTAATACATATGTAAGGATCCATGTGCTCACTCTCCATCTCTTGTATTCCATTTTCTCTCTTGTCACTCAAGAAATAGTCAGGACAGATACAGAAAAAATGCATTTTTCTTTGAATAACAATATTAATAATAATACTAACACAACCATTCTATGGCCCATTTCTTTGCGTCTGTATTATACTCATGTGCTATAATACTACTATTGCTGTTTGTGTATTTTTTTTCTATTATGACGCCATATAATAAAAAAATAAGAAGAATGCCGACTTGTGAGTAAATTTTATTGTATGTGCAATTTTTTCATCACTGTGGCATTGGCATCAAGTACCATAACTCGTTGTTGTCGTTGTCGAGTTACCACCATCACCATCATAAACTTTCTCCATTTCCCCAGTCTTTTTTTTATTTCTGCCTCTGTGTGTGTGTGTGCGTAGACATTGATTCATTTATTCATTCACTCTCAGGCAATTGCGCTGCACTGTGAAGCCTGAAATTTTGTGGGTTTGTTGTTGCTGATGTTGTTATTGTTATTATTGAAAGCTCTACGTTTCTCACGTGAAGAAGAAGAGAGAGAAAAAAAGTTTTGCAACAGCGTATAAATAAATACATGTTACGTCGATGATTCCAGCGGGGAAATGAAGTCAACTACTATGGTATTGATGCACATAGTATACATGTATGTATGTATATATATATAGCGACAGCAGTAGACACACACACATAGTTTAGTGTTACTTGTGTAAATATATAAACAAGAATAAGTACTTGTGCTATAGTACAATTCTCAAACCGCGTGTGGTGGGTAAAGTTGGCAACAAAAAAAATCGTGAATCCGTAAGTATGGTCAGAAAAAGTAAGAAAAATGACGAGTGGCACGAAACGGGAAAGAAAAACACTTTCCTGCGTTTGTAATGCTTTCTCTTACTTTACCAAAGCTACAAAGTATGACCGTGTGTGTGTGTGGTGGTGGTGGTAGTGGTGTGGAGTATTTTTTTGGGGGAAGAACGACCAAAAAAGATGTTTATTTTTTCTCTTCGTTCTCTTGCTAAATATTAGTGTTAGTTGTGTGAGAGGAGACTACTTGGTTCTAACCACAAGACCACGTCACTCAATACTTGACAGAGCCATTTTACTCGTCTCTTCTTCTTCTTCTTTTCCTTCTTCCTATAGTTTGCATTGTAGTCACTCTTTTGTTTGTACCTCAATCTAATGTCGTTCTTGACGATAGCTAGTACAGACTTGTGTGTGTGTGTGTGTCTGCTGCTGTTGGTAAAAGTGAGAAATTTTTTTTGGCTGTCGGTTTTTTCCTTTGTGGTACTCTGTGATGTCTCCATTGCATTTTCATTCCTAATATAAACAACAGAATATTATTATTCCGTCTAAAAGTCGTACTAGTCCTGTGGTGATGATGATGATGATGTGGATTAGCTATGTGCATATTTTTACTTTATCTGTCTGTATGTCAGATGGCAAGTTAAACTTTGCTGATGATTAAAACAATGCTGCGAACAAGCAAGTACACAAAGTTGTAATGTGTTTGTATACGTGTAGGTAGATTCAAACTTTGCTGCCATTGAAAAAACCTCTGGTTACTCTCAGTAGTCAATATATATTTATAATGACAAGTTTGTTTATATATATATTTTGTTAATAGATATGGAGCGTGGTATTTAAAGCAAAAAAATAAATATTCATAAATTTTTGAAAAGGTATTAAATAATCAGCGTTTCGAACATTTTTATGTTGACATTTACAAATGTTTCATTTGCTTTATTAAGCAATAAGCAAAAAAATTATTTCGCTTATTTACAACATTACTTGAAATATTCATCGGTAAATCCCAAGCATGATAATCCTCTCATAATATTAGTAAGTAAATGGCCAACAAAAAATTTAACGTTTAAATTACCAAAGGGGTTGACAACTAAAATATTATTAGTAAGTTCTGATGTAGTGATGATGGTGGACGTTGGTTTGAAATAAATATTTATGCATTGTCAACATTAAGCAAAAACATGTTTTCTCCAAGAAATATTTAGTTTCTATTTATTCTATATTGGTTACAAGCACAAATATGCCAAAGTGTCCTGTTATGACGCACGAAAACGTATAATTTTATTTTTATTTTTGAATAACCGCTAATTTGGGAAATGTTAAATAACACGTGTATATATTGCCAAGTGCATAAATAATATATAATGAATATTTTGCATGAAGGTAGGTGTGTTATTTAACTGACTTATACACACCAATGAATGAATGGATTGGCGCCGTGTAGAAAATATAAGTGCAGTAAAATGTGAAGGAAAATATTCTCCTTTTAAGATCTAGTGTTTCCTTGTACATGCCACTACGTACAAAGAAATAGAGTGCGTAGTTGAGTTTTGTTTGACTGAACCAGCAATAAAAAAATGTCGCTCATAATTTGACTAGTTTCACCGAAAAAGGAAAACAATCTGGTTTTGATGGACAAATGTGCTGAGTAACGGTCTCAAATTGAGCATTAAAGTAAGTTGTAAGTATTTTTTACGCTTGTGTTATTGTGTCAACGCGCACGCTACTTCTACTACTAAGCAAGTAAATAGCAGCAAAAAGCAACACTGTAGCAGTAGCGTTTTTGCACTGTTATCTTAACTGACACATTATTACACACGTCACATTTCACCGTGTGGTGAAATGCTGCAAATAATACCTAATAGCAATAAAGAAGCGCTACTTTTTCACAAAAAAAAAGAATGCGAAATGGTAATAACAACGTATTTAATAATTTTTCTTTGCGCCAGACTTAAAATACGTGCGTTGTTTGATGATTATTGCAATCATATCCATTTTTAGAACAGATTCTTCCATATTACGTTTACGTGTAATAATGATGTTTGGCAAAGAAAACAAGGTTGTTGGGAAAGACAATTTTTGAAAATAATGCGTTGGTTAATGAATGGTATAGTTTGTAAGTGTGCCTATATATATATATGAATATATCTCTCTATTTTCCTTTGGAGTCAATACATGATGTTCATATTAATACACATTTTTGGTGCCTTGAGCTGAGACTCGTATTAAAAAATAAAAAAAGTTAAACTGTCCAGCATTAGTCTCAATTTTGAGCAAGTGATAATAAAACTGACGAGAGAGAGAGAGAGAGAAATGGGGAAAGAAAACCACTATAAACCTCAGCCGGTCGTTGGTAATAATAACTGAGCTGAGGAAGCCATTTCACAAGGAATGTTTTTGTGCCATTTATGTCGAAATGAACGCCCAGAAGGAATAAATCATTTAAAAAGAATTGCAAAATGTCCAGGAAGTTTATTTGAAATGGGTTTGATGGTTGGTTGCATGCCTTTTACTTTCGTTGTGCACCGCTGTGAGAAGAGAAGTAGTAGTGGCCCAACAACAAAAGCAAAACCAAATCTTCTTCTATTGGATAGCTAATAATAAATGAGTAAAAAAGGAGCCAATTTCTGGAGCTCTCGAAAATTGTGGTGTTGCATTTTGGTGAGGATTTTCTGAATATTGTATCTTTCCATAATTTTTTTATAATGGCCTAGTAGTGGCTTGTTGATTATCTAGTTACACGGTTGAAACGATATCACCACTGCTGCAATACTTATACTTATTTATATTTAGCTGTTATGTTATACTTACAGCAGTGTAGTAAAGTATCAGAGCGATTTTCATGGAACCGAAAGTTACTAAACGTTTTGAATTTAATATGTGCTAGTGTGTGTATCATATGATGCTGACAGAGACTTTGAGCAGAGAGGGAGAAAGAGAGAGAGAGAGAGAAAACCCACATTTGTGGCTTCTTCTCTGACGGCTGTTAATATTAGAAAATTGGGAGCAGACAAGACTAGTCGACTAGGAAAACAAATGGGGAGAAGAAAACAATCCAGTGCAGGATAATAGGATTTGAATTGTAATATGAATAATTGATTGTGTTTCTTTTACTCTGCCAACCACCACCACCACCACCATCACCGTCAGTACAGCCTGGTCCGAACGAAACCACCACAAAAAAATCATAACTACTCTGGCAGCACTTTATCTCATGCGAAAAGTTGAAAACAAAAATAAAATTGAGAAAGAAAAGATATGAAAATACAAACCATTTTACTCTTCCAACTAAAAAATACAATACATTTAACCTTTCTTTTTTTTAAAAAAAATTAGTTTCCACCGAGAAAATGTAAAGCAAAAGAGGATATTTCTATAAATAGCTCAAATTTTGTACTTTTTACTATTTGCGGCTCAACCGAAATATATTTCTTTAGTTCAATTAAGAAAGTAGGGGAGAAAAGGACAAAGAAAATATGTATGTCTTGTCATGCAAAATTTAGTGCCATTTCCACGGCAGCGATATTATTTTAGCTGGCTAAACTGTTTTATGGCACACATTACACTATGACTTTTGTTCCAAGACAATAAAGAAACACAAGAAGTGCTATACAACTATGATCACATAATACAGCGGTTAATTTATTACTTACTAGCATTGTGCTTTTAAACTGTTTATGCGAGAGAAATAGAGAGCTTCCAGCTATATACGTACATACCTACAAACTAGAGAAGAGGAGTGTTGACTGTTGTTCATTTTATGAGTGTAGGTACATAAATCAAACTGGTATAATAATAATAATAACAATACTATAATGGAATTGAACTTGCTGCGAAAACTGAGTTGACTCGGATTGTGTAGCAAAAATACATATAGTGCCGTGTGAAGAAGAGGAAAAAATAGACGACTCTGTTGACTAAAAAATTTCCCTTGAGATTAAAATGAAGACATAAAATGAGTGATTTCAGTGATTCTCAAGAATGTAATCATGCTCACAGCTTCTCATACTGAACGTTTTCTGCGAAAAAATGTTCCTGATTGAAGTGGCTTTCAAAAAAAATGTTCCAAAATTGTAGTAGTGATGCCAGTAATAATTTTACTTTGCACTTTTAAAGCGAAAAAAAGCCGTATAACTGGTATTTTTTGTTGTTGGGGCAAAATGAGAAGAAAAAAAATGTTGAAACTTTGCAAGTTTGTAGTTCTTACATAAGTAATGCAAAAGAAAAAAAGATGAGGTGACTGCATGTGTTTTCTTTTCGAACCGTTACCACACACACACAAACCCGCCACCAAAAAAAACTTGGAGTATTTACCTACACAAACAAGTATAAGTTTTTAAACAGTCATAAAAATGGGAACCATGTGCCTTTTTTCAAGAATGATGATGACTAGCTCCCTGTGGTAAAATGTGATCAAGTGACTTGGCAGCACGATGCCGTGTACATATATTTTGCGAAAGTATTTTCATAAAATTTCATAAAAGTCAAATTGAATGTTTTTACGGGAAAATTATGACATTTTGTAAGGGAGTTGGACGAGGCGTCACTAGATGAAAGGCAGGGAAAAGATCACAAGTGCTTCATTATTACAAGGGAGAGCTGGCAAGGGAAAGATACAGAAAAGTCTGATCAACCGTCGCCTCACACTTTTTCGAGCATGATGATGGTAAGTAAGTAAGCAGACCTGTCTTTCACTTTCTCCTCTCTACTCCACGACATGCTTCTTTTTGCTAAACCCTTCCCTGGATATATTTTTTTCTTTGGTTGCTCTACAACTTCACTTGCTTACCTGTGATAATGGTGTAGTAATAAAAGGCAGTTTAAAGGAAATATATCGAGAGAGAGAGAGAGACGCACAACGTACACAACAAGGCATATGCATAGTAGCCGACGTATCGGCAGTGAAAAGCATCCAACGAAAATTTGGGTCCTCTTTTGTGGTAAGTGAAGCATACTACAGCAAAGTATTCACAAGGAATTTGGCTGCAAGAAATACTGACTGACTGAGCTATCTTTTCTCTATTCGCCCAATCGCTAGAGCAGCCAGCCAGCCAGCCAGCAAGCAAGTACGCAACCAGCTCGTCTTGTTGAGAGAGAGAGAGAGCAAACGGGGCTCTGTGTACAAAAGAGTGGAGAGGAAAAAAATTCAGTGTAGCAGCAGCAGCAGTGGTTGGTTCGTTCTCTATTTCTCTGCTGCCAAATATGTAATATGAAGTATGATTGAATAAGCGTACCGTTATATGTACGCTGAGGAAAAGTGGAAAGCTTGAAACGAGTGGGGGAATCACTATCACTTTTACTGGCACCACGGCAGAAGCCAGGGCACGCTAGGAAAGTAGTAGGTTTGTTGACTGGCTGCTGTAAGAAAGGATAGAGAGGGAGAGAGAGAAAAGAGGCAGGAAAAAGAAGGAAGTTATACAGCTCAATTTTTTGCAGAGTTGCTGCTGGTTCTAAAGAGAGAGCTTGCTGCTGCTTGCCTCTACCGTTAGTACTGGTGCTGTTTGTTGGTGACCTCACCATTGTGGAAGGAATGTCAAGGGAGAAAGACTAGTAGCAGAGGAAAAGAGCAGTAGCAGTTGTAGAATTGCTCCTGCTTTCTCTTAGAGAACAACACACACGCTTTCGCATATAACGATGCGAGTGGACGGACAGTCAGTCAGAGAAAGAAAGAGAGAGAGAGACACATGCAGAGAGTGACTGGTAAGAGGAGTAGGGAAACATAAAGCAGCAGTAAGAAACGGCAAACTGAACAAAGTATTTTTGCGCGAGCAAGGAGAAGGGGAAGATAGAAAAAAATACAGAAGGCAAGGGAAATATAAAGTGTGCAAAAAATATTCCAGGCCTACATTCCATCTTGAATAGTCAACCTGGACAGTTGAAAGTGGAGGGACGGGAAGAAAAAGGGTTTGAATTTGAAAAGGAGTGAAAACCCAAGAAAGTTCAGAAAGCAGCAACAAAGAAAAAGAAAAAAAACCGCAGTTGTTTTCAACTCTGATATACATAAATATAGTGTCGTCGTCGTCATCAACTTGTCTTTGTTTTGATCATTCACCCTTTAATGCCTGTTGACATACGGGGAAGGATTCGCATTCTCAAGGAGGCATATCATTCCATGTGACACGGCATGCATCAGCGACAACAATAACAACTCTTGGAAAAAAGCTGAGGAAAAGAGGGAAAGAACTTGAGCCGGGTTCACCAAAGGGAGCAAAAAGCAGCATTTTCATCACAACATTGAACGAGGTAACCGCATGTTTTTCTCTTTGCTGTTTTTAATACCTACTGTATTACCACGTCTACTATTTCAGTTCAGCATTTAACAGCATTTGTTTTAGATTTCTTAGGCAAAGCGACAAGCGACATCAACACATCACCACGGTCCAGCTTTTTCTTCTTTTTTCGCCTCCAAAGACAGTAAAGAAAATAGAGCAGCAGCAAGAAGGGCAGAAGGAAGAGAAAAACGCAGATCAAGAAGAAAAGTGGTTTTCTTCACTTGAATTGCCGAAGAGGCAAAAAAGTGGACCAATCTGCTGACTACAGGCAACTTAAAGAAGAGCAGTAGCAAAAAAGGGAAGAATAGTTTAAGAAAAAAAGACACCAGAAAGAAATACGAAAGAAAAAAACTACACGATCCACTTGCACAACTTGGCCTCCTTTGAGAGAGCCAGCACCGGAGAATGAGTGCAAACCCTCCGTTCTAAAGTTGAATCAATGACTGAAGATTACAAGACACTAACGCAACAATAAAATAAAAAAAAGTTGAAGAAGTAAACAGGAATTGGTATAGAGAGGAAGAGCGAAAGAGGAAGAGAGTGAAAAAAGTGTGAGTGCATTGCTTAGACTACTAGTCCGAAAGTGAAAGCTGGTGGTGGATATGCAGTGATGACAATGTCAGTCTGCCTGCACTACTGCTACTAGAAGCACGACAACGACTACTTCTTGTTCACTACTGACTGACTGAGTGAGAGATGATGATGTACTTTATTGTAAGTTGAAAGAAGAAGAAAAAGAAGAAGAAGAAGAGAGAAAAGCCTCACAAGCACAAGAATAAAACAGGAAGGAAGGAAGGAAACACTGTAAAGACTTTTTTCTTTATTATTACTATTATTACTATTATTATTATTCGTAGTACGCTTTCACCTGCTCTCCACTGTGAAAAAAGGGGAATTTTTTTATAGAGTAAAAATACAACAACAAGAAAAAAACAGCCGCAGTGACTAGAATGAAAGGAGGAGAAGGAAAGAAAGAAAGGGGAAAAATAAATATAAAAAAGAACGCAACAAAAATAGCACATGCTGTTGTTATGTGAGTATATGTGGCCTACGTGTATGGATGCATGCATGCATAGCCGGCAAAACAACAAAGTATATGGCCAAGCTGTGTACATGGGAATGCACTTGGAGAAAAAAAACGTGTGGAAAGTAGTCGGTATCTAATGCAATTGTTTCGTTAATTGGTGTGCACAACTTGACTCAAGTAAATACTCTACTTTACCATACCGCTACTACTATTACTACAGCTACCACCACCATCTGAATTAATCCTTGTGCTGCTCTTTTGTCTCACATTGCACTTCAACCTTCCTCTCTTATCTTTCACTGAAACGTGCTATTATATACATAGCAGCAGCAGCTGCCACCGCTGCTTGGCTACGTTTTATACTACACCTTTGACTGCTCATTCGTCGACGTCATTTTCATTTCCCCGGGTTTGTCGTCGTACCAACACAAGCACGCCGTTGTTGTTGTTGTTGTTGGGCTTTTACAGTAACAACAACATCAACACAAAAAAAACAACAACAACAGCAGCAGCAAGCAGCACTTATTTCCCCGGTGAACTTTTAACTGGCACATCACGATGCAAAAAAACTATTTGTAGTATCATCATGTCGAATGTGTGGCGTATGAGTACAGTGTACTGATATAAATATAAATTGCACACACCACCCACACAAAAGTAGACTCACTTTCCCCAACAACTGACTTAAAACTGCAAGAGAGGGATTCTTAGGAGAAAAATAAATACATAAATTTATATTATTTGCTGTATTTATAAACTATATACCTATATACGTTACATACACGGCTTACCTTGTTTTTTATCACGTTATCAGTCATTTTACCCAGTCACTCCTTCATCATATTTTTTTTTACTTCTTCTCTCTACTTTGCTACAACAACGATTATATTTTGTTGTTGTGTATGAAAGAGAGAGAGAGAGAGAGAAAGCGAGAGAGAAAGCACAAGAGAAAGGAACTGTCACTATTCTTCTAAATGCTATAATCCTCCTCCCTCCATTATTTTCTGCACTTGATACACCAGAAGTGGAGCAGATGATAAGAAGAGAAAGTGTTGCAATCCATTCTCGCCGTTGTCACATAGTTACTCAACCAGCAGCAGCAAGCAGTTCCCCCCAAAAAAAGACCATAATAATAAAAAAGAAAAGTGAATAGCCGCAACAGCAACACATTCTTCTTATTTTTTTGTTAAGGATGATGTCTCATGGCGACCATATCATCAGCAGAGTATATGAGATTTTTTATTATAGCTTGTCGACCGTCCCTTGTTGTGGGTAAAATCAATGACTTTATTATTATTATTACTATTATAGAACGAGTTGTTGGACGGATAATGTAAGTGAGTACTTCACTACAGCAGATCACCACCAACACAACAGCAGCAGCAGCAGCAACATCACCCTTTTTTACTAGTCGCGTGAAATCAAATCAGCTGACAAAGCAAAGCAGGCAAGAAAAAGGGGGAGAACATCAGAGGAGAAAAGTTAGGTAATATTCTGAAGCTAACCTATTGACTTTTTTGCATCATTTATCAACTGACGAGGTGCTACGAAGAAGAATAACTGTACACAAAAAAAACTTTAGTATCAAAAAGAGCGTTGCTGTCGCAGTATATTTTCTATCTGGTTTTACAATAAACGACACAACGACATGTCAAGCATACGCAACAAAGCATCCGGGATTGAAGAAGAAGAGTAGTGACCAAAAAAAAAAAGAAAAGAGAAAAATTGGACAAGGAAAAGAACTGTGCTATCACATTCACACAGAAAGTGTGTGAGTGTGTTCAGGTTATATTGAATAATAGACAAAATTTACTGTTGATATAAATATATACCTGAAAGTACTATATACATAGATATATATATACATATATATACGCACAACTCCGTGACAGCATCCGAGAGACTAGGAATAAATTAAGTAAAAGTTACTCCTGAGGTTCATTCCAGTTTTTCTCCGTGGATGCCATTACTGCCCACCAACTTTTCCAGCACAGGTAAATTATTTCCACTTGTTTTTAGATTTATGCATTTGTTTTGCTAGTTTGCTTGTAATTCTCGTTAGTATACTCTTCTTCTTAGCATATCTAGAGGAGAGACATGGTAGATTATTATCATCAGAAGAATTTTCTCGGAAAAAAGTTGTTGTCATGGAAACCACGGGAATACATGTACAAATAAAAATATGTTTTGGGGAAAGTTGATAATGTTTGTGAAAGCAGTCTGTAGCCAACATTTTTGACATGAACACAATTTGTTTTGAAAGGGACAGTAGTAGACACAATGAATAAATTTAGTATTTGTACTGACGCAAAAAATTACTTTCACATGAACAGAAAACCACTAAAAACTTACTATTATTATTTGTTTTAGGTAGAATGCAAGAAAATTGACCTAGTTTATTCTTTAATACACTGCTTAACTATTCAATTGGCAAAAATACGTAAACTTGACATTATGTACACTTGCTTATGTGTATTCACAAACTACTTTCAATTTCCTTTTTTTTCGCGAGGAAAGAAATGAAAGAGAAAACGTGTTTTCTATATTGCCATTGAAGCAATAGAATTGCCCACTAAAATTCTTCCCTGGTTTTGCTGTTCTCTTACTTAAAAGTTTAATAATGATCGGCAATAGCGATGGCGGGTTCTTTAATACTTTGTAAGATTAGCAATAATAATGTTAGCTGTTTTTTGGAATATTATGTAGATGTACCTACCTAGTTTCTTTTCATTTCAATAAGTTTCCATGCTAATGCGCCAGCCATCTCTACTTTTCCCTCTGACCATGAGCAAGTTCATAAGCTGTTGTAGTAAATAGGGAACTGGGGAAAAAGAATAATATTTTACCATAATGGGTGTCTACTAATCGTACAAGAAACGTTAGAAAAGCATTCCCTCGACCATTTCTAGCAAGTGGCAAGACCAGTAGTATCACCACAACAAAACGGCAGCAGCAGCAGAACTAGTAACAGCAACAACAACAACATTCACTACCACCATTCCACCACTATTATTATTATTATTATTGTTTTGGCTGCAAAAAAAGACTAGGATACCCACTAAACTGACCATGGTGCATTTTATGTACTTCTGGTTAGAGATTTTCTACTGTGTAGAGAGAGTATGCACATAAAAATGTATCTTAATAACCACCACAAATTGTTCATTTTCGAAAAAAAACTGCTGCACTTTATTTCATACCTCCTCAACAGCGGTTCTCCTTGCTTTTACTACCATTATTATTAGTATTAGTATTCCATGTTCCTTTTATCCCTTTCTCTTTCTGTATATAAATGCCTGCACATGCAAGAAAATCCTTTTTACTTCAACTTTTTTTTAAAAAAGTATATACGTACGTGCTTCTACTTTGTAAACTTGGCGAACTTTGAATCCCTGTGAAATATGATAAATCTAGAGAATGTACCGAGAGTTCATTCATTGAAACCCTTATTCTTGTCGTGGCATTCCCTTTTGGCAACAACATTAAATCCATGAATTTTCCAGTGCACAGCACAAAGCACAACCAAAACACACATACACAAATGCCGATTTGTTTTTTTTCGTCTTCCTCCTCTCTCTCGTTCGTGCTGTTCTTCTTTATAATGAACTGGAAAAAGGGTTCACACATACACTTTCGCAAATAATTTATTGTTTCTGTCTGGACTTTTTAAGTGGAACTTGAACATTTGTTACTTGTCTTAAAAGATGTATCAGGGAAAAAGCGGGAAATAGTAACAACCCTTAGGTCCCCGCTGTTCTCTGCTCAGCGTTCATAGTCTCAGCGGAAGAAGAAGAAGACACATACGGTTTGCTGCTTAGTAAATACTATCACTAATAGTAGTAGTAGGCGTAGAGAAAGGGAGCAGTAGTGTGTAATATTTATACAAGATGATGATGGCATCCCCAGAATATAATTTCATTCTTAGGTTTCCTCTAGTCTCTCTTCATAGAAATATTTTTTTTATTACCGTGACACACAATAGCCTAACCAGCCATCACTACAACTAGAACTGCCGCCACCGCAACGTCACAACATGGCTGTAATTTTGCACTTTCACATGCACATGTGTGTGTGTGTGTGTCGTCTCTTCTTGTTCTTGTTCTTCTTGTTCTTCTCCTCCAAGTTGTCGTAGACTTTGCTGCTGCTCCCTTGTCTAAAGTAGATGCAGTTGTTGATGTTGTTGTTATTGTTGTAAAGCACTGCACACCATATTACCACTACAAACATAGTATTTACCTACAAAATGTATGTACTGAGTGTAAAGTCCCCAGGGAGCTATTTTTTCTTCTACAAAAAATACAAGATGATATGATATGACGTTATTTGGTGCAAGCCAGAATGGCAGCAAATGAGCTGCTGTTACTACTAGGAAAAAAGAAAGATAAATACGTGAGTGCATGTGATGGGCTTGCTTTCTGCTGGTGGTACAAAATTCAGCTGGTTCGTCCTATAACTCTCCGTCACAATTTTTCCCGTACTTTTCTGACGACGACGATGATGATGATGATGCCGCTTTCTAAACACGTTTTTTTCGTTCTAAGCAAGATGAAGATGGCATATTATTATCATCAGCATCGGCATCATCATCATCATCATCACCATCATAGAAATCTAGCTGGAAACGTTTTCCCCACAAAATAATAATAATAATATTATTTTCTGTGTTTAGAAAAGTTGAGGTAAGATTCAGTAGCACATTATGTCCGTAACCTTATACGGTTGTTACGCTTACAAAATCAGTGCTGTTTTGTCGGATGAAAGAGATTTTAGAAAATACGCCATGAACAACAACAACAACAACCATAAAAAGTCTATACACCGGCATTCATTGTATCATCTCTCCCTCTCTCTCTCTCTCTTTCTGTTCACTCACAGTTGCAGTAACTCAATGAGGACACATCAACCTTTATTTCACTCTCGGAAATATTTGTACATTTGTTCTTATTTCTGCTATTGCTCCTATTTTGTAGAAGGAGAAGTAGTAGTAGTAGTAATAATAATAATAAGTATAACATGTTGTTTCGCTGATGCTACCACTACCGCTACTGTTATTACTGTGTCTGTGCGCTCCAGTCTGATATCTTCTTGACTCTTTTTCTCCTTCTTCTTTTTTTTCCTGGGAAGCTGCACGTTCGTTCTCTGGGTACACGGCACACAGACAAGACACCATCGGTAAGCGACTTTTCCTCCTGATCTCATTATTTCGCTCTTTCAAGCATCTATTTCGAGCGAAAGCTGTTTTCGCTATTGTTCCCAAAACCGTTTTCACTTTATATAAGGCATCACCATGTCTCATCTTTCGCCTGTCTGCCTTTTTACTCTCTTCCTCTTTTCTTCTATACAACTTTGTATGTGTGTGTGCATTCTGCTGCTGCTCATGTGAATAATTTTCGCAATATCACTGTCAGCTGAACTTGTATTCTTGCTGCTCACTGTGAAATGTGCAATTGCATTGCAGTAGTAGTAGTAGCACTCGCCTCTTATCTTCCTCATTCTTTCTTTAATTCCACACAAAACCAAGTTTCTCAGGGTTTTTCTCGAAAAGAAAGAAAAAAGGCAAATAAATGCTGCTGCTCCTGCTGCAAAGATGAACGCTAAATACAAGCACAAACGGTGAATAGTAATCGTTGCAATAATAGCAATAATAATGATGATAACAATACGTGCCAAGTGTATATTATTATCTTAGCAGAAAAAAACAGTGGAGCAGCCGTTTACGTCACAAATAAACAGCACAAAATGCTGTTATCATCATCAGCATCAGCATCGTCATAGTCTAGCTGGCAGTTTACGTTAGCATCTCCGTGTAATTAATGAGAGAGAATACTTGCTCCCGCTGTTGCCGCTGCTGTTGTTTGCTGGTGCTTAGCACTATCGTCATAATCAAGATCCATCGCTGTGAGAACAATAAAAGTTTTCCTTTCATCAAATATTCTCACAAGATATTGATTAAGTGCAAAAATTCATTTTCTCTTGCTACAGTCTGTGCTCTCTTTTTTGCTCGTGATGAGAAACTCAATAATAATAATAATACTTTGTTTATGAAAGCAATCATTTTGCTCATTTTCAAAATCATCAAATACGCACATTGCTTTATTGTAACAAACTATTAATTGCTCATTCGCTTTATTGAAAGCTACCCGTGTACTAGATCTGTTTTCCATGGGCTCTATAATTACCAAATAAATAACTCAATTTAACTCAAGAACTATTACTACTACTACTACTACCTTTTTGGACATAGTTCTATCTAATATTGTCGTTATCGTGTCGTTATCATGGTCATAAGAATTTCGTCATGTTGTTGGTTATTGTGACCGATTGATTATGTGATATAATATTAATAACATTGTGCGACAGCGTTACGACTTGACTGCACGCCATGAGCAGCAGTATTATTTCAATTTACTATGTTCTCATGAAAGTATGTCAGTGATGATAATGAATGATACTATCTTATTTACATCTATCATCATCATCATAGAGTGTGCAGTTTAGATGGAATGCATGCAGTAAATATAGTAGTAGTCCATTTCTTGAAACAGTACTCTAACATGCCATATAATAACTGCTGCATTACATACAGTTATGTAATACAATTACTCAGCCGATGCACAATTTATTTGTGTGTTATGTAAGCTGTGTATCCGAGTGAGCACACACTTCATAATAATAATAATAACTAGTAATAATAATAATGCACATATATACATACAACCAAATAAAGTAATGCACTTGTATTTCGCATCCGTCCATTTCACCACCACTCTCTCTCTCTCTCTCTCTCTCTGAAGAGAGATGGACGACGACTATGACGACGTACGTTAGTAGCCATGATGATCAGCGTGAAGAGGCAAAAACCACTTTTACGTGATTCTTGAATTACTTACTTGTTTTCGTTTTTCTTCGGGTTGGCTGGTTTTCTTGGGCTGACACAAGTAGGCAGGCAGAGAGAAAGAAAGAAAAAAAAAAGAAAATAAAGGAATTTCGCACGCAAAACACAACGCTATCCATTCTTCGCTTTTTTCTTGATCATTCCTATATTTTATGTGATCCCTTTGCTTGGCCAAAATAAATATAAGCTCTTATTGTGTTTGTTTTGTTGTTGCATGCACGCTACTCTTACACTCTCTTCTTCTTTTCACTCTGTCTGGCAAAGCCAACTTATTTATTTACTCATGGCAGTAAATGTAGAAAACCGAACAAGCGTACTTTGTGTCCGTCCTCATCATGTTTATATGTAGCATTTCCTCGCACAAGAAGGGAAAATCAAGTGGAGAGGGAGAGAGAGAGCGAAACAAAGAATCAACTGTCCATGAGCTTGTCTTAAAGAAAGAGAGAAAAAATAGAGAAGAAGAAGCTATGCCATGTTCAGAAGTTGGAGGAGGTTGATGTTCTTACTATTTAGTTACTTTAGTTTAATGTCTTATATACAGCGGGTAAAAAGCTGTAAATATAATGCATTTTATTTATTTATTTATTTATATACATGCCATCGTGTGTGTGTGTGCACATTATATTATGTACACTTTTCCAATGTTACCATTTCTACAACTACTACCACTGCCCAACCACTTATATGACCGTTATTTATTGTTACGTGTATCCTCTTCTTCTCATGTTCTTCACCAATCTACTAGCTCTTCTAGCTGTATGAGAAATGGAGAGAGACGAGAAAAAGTAGAAGAAGTGTGGAGTAAGTAAGTACACACATCACAACACATAACTAACATGCCTTCCTTCCACCACTTTTGCTGCTTTGTGGCTGCTAATGATGATGTTCCGTTCTTTTCTCCGTCTTTTTTTTCTTCTTTTGCTGCTGCTGCTACTACAACTGCCAAGCAAAAGGTTTTGCCCCTTTCTTTCATCCCAAAACCAACAACCTTTTCATAAGAAAGCAAAAGAAAAAAAATCTCCCTCTCGAATATTTTGAGAAACTTCTTAAGTTTCTCTCTTTCTCTCTTCGTCTTTCGTTTCTTCATCTTCTTTGCACGACGACGCACGCTTTACTACAAAAATGTATAGACATTAGTAAACACAATAGTACAATATAGGCATGCATACATATTTTCTCCTTCAATCCAACAACTAGTTATCAACTAACTAAATAGAGCAAACATAATAATATATAGAATAGTGAGAAACCCATGGGAAGAATTGGAGAAAGTCAATTTTGTTTGGTAATAAATTATAGTCACGCGGAAGACAATTTTGTTCAACTTTCAGACATTACCGCTACTACAACTACAACTAGTAGTAGTACATGAGCGAGTGATAGTTTGCTAAAATAAACTAGTTCACAATGTTCCCATACATTCTTCTTCATACTTGGCGATGGTGTTTACCCTGATCCTGTGGTTACTCTAGTACTTAAATGCGTACGTTCGTATGTCTCAGCAAAAGCAACAGCAGCATTAGTGTCGTTTTCTTCCTCCGTGACAGAGATAATGACAAAAAGTCTGCTACTTCAACACAACTTATATTATTATCCCAACCTCTACTGCTAGAAAACATGGACGCTTTGGCGCCTATGATCGCTCAAAATGGGTTTCTGTTTGCTGGTAAGGGATTTATTGGCAGGAAGACATGATGACGAATTATTTTCCCTCGTCTGAAACACCAATCAAAAAAAGAATATTAACTGGTTTCTCACAAGTATGTAGGATACGGCCTCCGGCTAAGGAAATCAATATGACAAATTATTAAAAGGCTCATCATTTCCGCTGCTGCTGTTACTGCTGCTCAAGGAAATGAACGAGTAAATACATTGTCAGCAACGTGACTTGACTTGATTTTTGCCTGGGAACACATTTAATTTGTAATTTATTGTTAATTATGATGACGTGCATACGGCTTACGAATTACAAATCCTCTCAACTTGTGCCCATTATTTTACTAGAGAAGAAATCAAGGGATAATAGTAATAATACTGTAGACATATTGGTTTTCCTTGAGCAGCTCGTTCGTATGTAGAGAGCAAGAAAAAAGATTGTGAGAAAATCATTGGATTATTATTAAGATTATTATTACCACAGCTGAAATAAAACACGATTTCCCAAAGTATTATTACTTGGTGTATATGCGAGCTATATGATAATAGTAGTAATAGTAATAATAATAATAATACACTTTTGCACACTTCATGTACATATATTAGCTTTCTAGCTGGTGTGGTTATGGGTGACAGAAATTGCAAAACTTTATTATTTTTTATATTCTCACATTGTCTACCCAATCCAAAGGATACATACATGTGAATAATAATAGTAGCTTTTATAGCTTGAAATGAGTTAAAATAAGTTGCCGTACAGCAAATATTTGCTATAAAGGTACATTGGTATTTTTTTGGACGTGGGAGATACATACAGCAGCGTATGTAATAAACTACAGCTACTTGGTTGTGTGAAATTTTCAGGATTTACCAAAAGAGAGAGAGAAAGAAAAAAAACTAATAACGGAAGACATAAACGTTGGAAAAAAAGTCATATGGTGAAGGCAGTAAAAACAAGTGAAAGTGTGATCGTTCCTTCTTACAAGACTGAAAGAGGAGGAAGGAACGACACCAATAAAAAAAGAGCACAATGACAATGTTTTCTGGATTTCAGGGGAAAAAATTTGACCATCATGCTTTCAAGCTGAAGACGAAAAAGTGACTGAGACAGTCAGTCATCCAAATAAAAGTACAACAATAATAACAACAACATCAACTAAAAGAGATCGGGCGAGAGAAAGAGAGAGAGAGAGAGAAAGAGAAAAGAAGAGTTTGGTTGGATAAATGTACGTACGTAATGTAAGTACATACGTTTGTCAGCAAATTCCAAGGTGGAATGTAATGGGAAAAGAGCAACAAAAAAGCATAAAAGTTACACATAAAAGAAGAGTCCTTTCGCTTAAAAAGACCCCCAGACTGCAGAGTAAATGTATATGAGGAGAGAGTATTTTCCCTGGAAAAAAATGCAGAATTTATTTTAAGCATGTGTGTATGTATATGCGGTTGGTTGTATTGTTGTGGATGAATGGACAAATGTAGCAGCAGATATCATAAAATGTTTTAAACGGGAGCGTTTTAAGTCTCCCTTCCTCTCTTTGAAATAAGCAGAATGTGTGTAAATCTATTGGTGTTTGTGTGTGTGTGTGTCTTAGAGTAGAGCTGTGTATGTACATATACTTACTTACAAGAGTAATGATGGATGAAGAAGAAAAAGAAGAAAAAATAATAGTCTTCCTTAAAGTTTAGAATAAAATAAACGTTTAGTGCAATGTTCTCTCATTGCATTGATCCCAAGCAGGTCATAAAGCGTTCTGACATGACTAAGATACTTGAAGTAACTACCTTAGTAATCCATTTAGTTTGTGAAGCATGGAACGTCAACTTTCCACTTGAACGCTTTCTTAAGTACCGTTCTTCCGATTGATGGTTCATTCAAGGGAAAAAGCTTAACACAAGTTGAAGGAATGGAAACACTGCGTTTTGTCGTACGAATGAGCATCTGAATAAATAATGGGGACTTGGTTGATCTACCAAATAAAAAAGTACTGTAGTATTGCAATATATGTGCATAGACATTAACTTGTCGCTTGTTGTCTTTCTCTCTGCCTTCGAATAAGTGGGTGTTGCCGATGCTTTTGATATTGCTACTGCTGTTAGCCTATTCTTTTTTCCTGTCAAATGAAACATGCACAGAAGAAAGGAAGCTTTTTTTCATTTCCCCACAAGTCACATGACATCTAGATAGCCTGTCCAAATTATCGCTATATAAAGCGAATCTAAGACATGCCGATCTTTCTTCTCTTTTATCACACGTTTAGCATGTTTTTTTTTGTGTACAGCTTTTTCATGCCTACGCATATGTAAAACGTGTGGTTGACCTTTGAGGAGACAGATAAAATGTGCTGTATTCAGGCAAGTCAGCAGCAGCGGTTTGTTGACAGATGACTTATTGGTGGTGTATCGGGAATAAGATACAGCAATCTACTATTTCATGTTGCCCCACTTCACTACTTTCGTGTTGTTACTTATATTACTACCAGGGTGAGATGCGAGTGGGTTGCTAAGATGCTCAGCAAGAGAAAATATTATGCCCAATGTCTTGATTATTATTAGTAATTTAGCTGGAGAGGATCCGATATTGACCACAGCAATGATTGGTTGCTTAAATTTTCAATAAATAAATCAACACTAATATATAAGAAGCGTAGTAGATAAATATTTATTAATGAGTGAGTAACCCACGGTGTTTCCGTTCCTTGAAATCAATTTAATCTACAGGATGTGGTAGGCACGAGCACATTTCCTGAGTGCCATTGTGGGCACATGAGAGATGAGAAGAAGTAAGATATTGATATTTCGTGAAAATTGTACAAATGATTGCACGATATACGCCATTATTATTGGCTCGTCGTCCGGGTTTCGTAGTAAAGTAACAAGTTTCCTTTTTCGTAGCAACAAAAAAGAAATCGATGTAAAACTTGTAGTGCTGCTGGCTCTCTCTCAGTAGAAACATGCTCATATCGTGTGTAAAACACTGCTACTCACTCCGCTACAGGCATATTTACTCGTGCACATTACACATTTGTAGAATGGGTGCAGTTTGTGGCAAGGAAAGCAGGAAATAATAATTTAAATTCAGTTCGTGAAAATACTTTATGTACTCAAAAGAATCTCTGTTCCAACAGCAGCCTCACCACAGCAGTAGCAGTAGTAGTAGTCCGCAAAGCATATCTGTATTTATGAATGTATGCATGATGATGGGCTAGGAAATTTATTTTATTGAATTTGAATTTGAGAAATTCCATTCTACTCTGAATAGAGAGAGAGAGAGAGAGAGAGAGAAACTGTACCATTGTCAGTTTGGTTGGACTACTGTAATAATGGTGATGAAGATAATGGAGGGAGAAAGCAAAAATAATAGATATTACTAGAGATATCGATACATATTATCTAGGTATTTATATACAACCATTATTACTATTATTATTATTATATTCACACATTTGCTTAAAAAACTATCTTACCCAAATGCACGTGCAACTTTTTGTGTCCCTTTTTCTACTCTGCTTACTTATAAGGAATTTAATACTAATAAGCTTTTCTTTAAACTTGTGTACAAAAGTAGGAGCATATAGAATTTATTTGAAATGAAAGAAATTGAGTTAAATTTCTTTTGCCTTCTCTCTTGTTCTACCCACTTATATGCATACATGCATACACACATACTAACTGGGTATATTTATACATATATGGGCTACTACTACTACACGTTATATATCTACATATTACATTATGCTTTTACTCAACTTGGAAATTTTTTTTCACCAGTAAATGATACTTTTCCACAACAAATAATAATAATAAAGTTTCTTCAATCGCCTCCTCGCATTTTTTTTCATCACGTTGGCAGCCACTAGCTACAAAAATAAAATAAAACTCCTACGCCGCTGATATTTTATTCCTTTTCTACTTTTCTTTACTTTAGCTACCATCTATTATTATTATTTAAATGAAATTGAAATCTTCATTGAAGTTATGCAAAAATTCTTTCTTTTTCTCACTTTTATGAAAATATTTAACTTTTTGTGACAGATTTTTTTTGCTTCTCCTTTTTTCTTTGGCCGATCTGAATTGACATACTACAAAGCAAAGCGTAGAGACAAATTTCTTCTTCTTTTTTTCTCTCTCCCCTTTTGTGCCTTTTTCTCATTCGACGAGACACACAGATGTCAGATTTCTTTATAGGCAGAGAGTTGTAGAAAAGATGCTTTCATTGAAAGTATACTTTGTCGCTTTACAATGTATCCAGTCATCCTTTAAGCAGCAGCAATTAGAAGCAACTGCTGTTGCATCTGCTACTACTGCTGGAGCTTGATAACAAATAAGCAAGCAAGTAAAAAAAGGGATTTTTATGCTAATGGATCTGCTCCATAAGTCTAAAATGTGGCAAACTAAATACTTCATTAGAAAAAAAGCCATGTTGTTTTTACCAATGTTCTATGCAAATTCTTTTTGGGCGACATTGTCAAAGTTATTCTTTACGACTCATTTCTTATTTTCAAGACGCTTCATTCCTGGAAGCAACATTGTAACACTTAAGTGGAAGTTCTGTATAGATAAGTAGACTCTTTTTTTGGAAAGAAACGAAGCATTGCTTATTTCTATTATAATAATAAAATGGATTTCTCTTCATTTCATTAATTCTCTATTCTATCTGTCCAAATGTATATTATTATTACATTTATACAATGTGCGTGTTTTTTCCTCTGGTCGGTCTCAACTGGATCCCAGCTTGCTTGCACACAACAACAGTTTATATACTATTGAAGCGTGCAGCTGCTGCTGTTAAAAGAAAGAAAAAAAATGCTTGTGTCTGTGTCTTTGTGTGTGAGTGTGGCATAAATGGCTTTTATATTAGATGGAAATTTCCATCAGCACTAGCACACCAGTGTTTTATGAAGTGTATAAGCATCTATACAGCAACTCCATCACACCTTATTTTTTGCAATCTCTTCCTGACTCACTGACTGACTGACTAGTGAATCGGTATACATTCATTTTTCTCTTCTCTTTTCCAACTTCTTTTTTTTCAACTCACCATCACCGCCAACCACGCTACTATACATTTTATCTCAGTAAAATGATATGCGTAAGCGACTATAACAACAGCGGAATGTCTGCTTCTGCTTCTGCTGCTACTACTACTATGAGTGAAAAAATTCTGGACGTTTTTTCTTCCACTTTTTTCTGGTTGTCTTTGTCTTCTTACAATTTTATGGTATGAATAGATTGAAATGAAAATTCCTCGTAGCGGCGGCAGCAGCAGCAGTAGCAAGCAGCTCTTCTTCCTCCTCCACCCAAAAAAACACGCATAATATTCATCCGCACATCAATGCATCTATAAGATATGAGTTTGAATAATTTAATTTAAATCGGATTATGGAAGCAGTCTAGCGAATATAAATTTTCTTTCTTTTCAAATCCATCATTTGTGATGTAGGCAGCAAATGTGCCGCCGGTGAATGAATACAAGAAGGAGAGGAAAAGCAGAAGAAGAAGAATAGTAGTAGTAAGTCGAAAAAGATAGAGAGGGAAAGATATGGAGAGAAGGAGTGAAACCAATCTTTTACTCCACATCCTTATGGTATTTATAGAGTGCTCACTTATCACACTCCGTGTTTGCCCACAGTTTCCATGTGGTGAATTGGTAAACCGAATCATTTTCTTGAAAGGGTGAGCCAAAGAGAATGAAAGAAAGAGAGAGCAAGATGAAAAACGAGGAGAGACAGAGAGAGAGAGAGAGAAAGGACTTGAATCTATTAGGAAAACGGAGAAGAGGAGCAAACGGAGCTGACAATACAATTACATAGGTGAAATAATGAGGTTTCGCTGCTGATAGATGAGAGAGAGAGAGAAAGAAAGAAAGTCTTGGCTGCTCTATGCTGATTCCATTTCTTTGTAACTAAATAATAGACAGGTAAACCTCATTTTATCCTTCCAACCAACCAAGCAGAGCTACAGCTTCCCGTTACTCATTTGGCTGCTACTTTTTTTCTCTCTCGCAACTAGGCGGCATTTCCTTCTTTTATCCCATTTGTTATTATTACTACGTTGTTGTCTTGTACATGTCAAAATTGCATTTAAATTCGGGCGTATGTATACATATATGCATTTGCGTTATGTAAGCAGCAAATTTTCAAATGTAGATTATATTATTTTTACTGTAGAATCATATGATTCCTCACTGGAAGAAATATTTTTGCAGCACATTGAATTGTTCTGGGTAGGAGTCGAGAAAGAAAACTAAGTTAAAGGAAGGGCGTAGCAATACGGTTGGGAAAAGGAAAAAGACTATTTGATAAATTATCCTCTTCCTTTTTCACTTACACTTATCCATATGCTCAGCTAGAGAGCAACGACGTTGTAATATAATAACAATTCCTAATACTTTTATCGTCCAACTATAAAAAAAATATTAGAATATTATTATTAGTTTTTAAGCATTGTCATTTTTGTTTGCTTTTCTCTTATCCTCCCAACAGTTCCAACTTTTAATAAAATGAGCATCCCATATTCACACACACGATCATACCAGAACAAGAAAGCAGTAGTTACAGTAGTAGCATCATCATCATCATCGCCAGAAAGAAACTAAAATAAATATTTGACTAGAAAAGTAAGCTTATTTATAGCGCGCATAAAAATTTATGCTACTATATTTTTTATCCCAGCACAGCATCAATAGGTATATATATACATATACCTATACAAACAAGTTGGTAATATATATTTATAGTTTTGCTAGTTGATCTTGTATTATTTTTACCGCGCAATTTCTTTCTTGTTGTAATGGACGCGACCCTTTCACGCACACAGGTGCATACAATAAACCCTTATTTCTATCTGTTGAAATTTTTTCCCTATTTTTTTAACTTGCAGTGAACGCCGTAAGCAGATAGAAAGGAGAAAGATCAATCTTTTTGCTGTAGGTTTATATACATACATACATAAGTATATATGTATATACTTGTATAAAAGGAAGAAAGAAAGAAACAGCAATCAATTCTCATTGTCCGTTCGTGACCACAACCGCATAAAGGAAAATCCCTAAACAAACATGTTAACCAAGAAAGGGAGCAGCAGAGCAGATAGAGTAGTAGGAGTGGCGGTAGCAATATATTTATTCAAGTAGGCGCAAGTATACAAATAATAAATACGCTACTCTTCCAAAAGTTAGGTACATGTTTTTTTTATTTTTTGCATTCAGCAATAGATTTCAATGAAATGCTGCTACACACAGGATAATAAAAAGGTATTGGAAATGAATATGAGTCATTTGTCTGGCGTTTGCTTGCTTGTCTGCTGCTGCTCCCTTGTACAGATGTACATATTGCCACGTTATTATTATTGCTTTGGTATTTTTTTATTATGTACATAATAATATCAAAAAGAAACAAGAAAACAAGCAAGTTCCTTTTGAATTTATTGAATTATATTATCATTAGTTTACCTACCTGTTCTCTGATTCTGTTTACATAATAGAGCAATATGCAATGTTGCTAAATGTATGTATATGTTGCTATAAATACATGTTAAATAAGAGAAAAAATAGAAAGGATTTTCTGAACAAAATAATGCATAAAATTGTACACACAGACTTTTTATTATTCTTTTACCACATCACTTGTTTAACCTTACTTTCTCTTTAATGGCTTCACTCGCATTTTGCTGGTAGGTATGTATGTATGTAGCAAGGAACATTTTTTTGTTTTTTTTTCTTCTCTACTTGTTCGTCTTCTTAAACTAACAACGACTAGAATAAGTACTTATTATTATTATTACTACTATTGTATAGTATAGCTATCTACATGCTTTTGCAAAATCGTGCACATTGATGGCTTTCACTTTACGATTTCTATTTTTCTCTGGCAACAGCATCCTTGTAGTATGTAGTAGCTCCATATATTTTTCATTCTGCTGGGAATATAAACTTGTAATGGAACAAGTACGAAGGGGTGCCACTGGTAATGGTTGTTGTGTCATCCTCTTTCCTCTTTTTCCTTTGTGTCTCATTCTCTTCACTCTAAGTACAGTTCCCTTCCTTTCCCTTTGCCTCTTTCTCTCTCTTTCCCTCTACCATCATTCTCTTGGAGAAAGAAGAAAAGAAGGACAGATCTTGTGAGGAAAAGAAGATTCCTGGGATTGATTTTCAAGACGATTGACCAAAAACCAATGTAATTCCACGAGAGGCTCGATATGACTCCACTTGGAGAAAAGGTAGGAAAGATAGAGAAAAAGAGAGAGAGAGAAAAAGGAAAGAACAGGAATGAAGTGGAATGCTAAAAAATAGAAGGAGAACACATGAAGTAAAGAATGAATGGATGAATCAAGCAAACCAGTGAACGGAAAAAAAGTATTAATGCGTTCCTACTTGACACACACATAGACACAGACACACGCGCTTACATATCCATATAACATATCTGTCAGTATAGGTATTTATTTATCTACATCTGTTTTCTAGTAGTAGCCGTAATAATCATATAATATGTTTCTATAATATCCTCTCATGTATTCTATTTTTACTGAGGAGACGCAAAAGGTTTCTAAAATGCGTTTCTATTATTATGTGTGGAGAGCAAAGCTGTACTTTTTTTTCGTGTACAACTATCCGATTACTTCTCTTTTTTTTGGTTTACAAGAGAACAAAAAAAGGAAAGGAATAAGCAGTTGTGATAAAAGGCAAAACCTCATCCCTTTCATCCGAAAAGGTCTTGCAGAAATGCACGCAATGTTCTGAAAAACTTCAAAAGAAAATGCAATATTAAAAAAGGGAGATCAGGAAGGAAGCCGTATAGATGGATGGATGGTTGGTTGGTTGAATGAATGACTGGTGGGTTTTAGTCAGCACAGAGTAATAATAATAATAATATGTCGTGCATTCATATGTGTAGACCTACTACTACTTCTATCACTAACAATGAAGCAAGTGAAAACTAACTGGGAACGCGACCACCTTTTTTCACTACCTACAGCCTAGACCCCGTTCCAAGTTACAAACTGCTGCAGAAAATGATTTAATACAACCACTGCTTATTCTCGCCCGTTGTTACTCATGCATGCTCACTCACTCACTCCCATAAAGAGAAAGAAGACAAAAAAACGTGTTCACTTCTTACAGATCTTTTACTACGAGGTTGATGATAGAACCCACTACTTTTTTTTATACCATCGCAGCACCGCACCAGTACCATGCACCAACACTATTACAGCATCACTGATTCATGTACTACATATCACATTACCATATTACACTACTACTACTACTACTACTGGTACTACATGGCATATGCAGCAGCAACATTAGTAATAGTTGGAAATTGCTACAACACCATGTCGAATTCAAAGGGTATTATTCTTCAGTGCAATTTTCAGAGGTATTCATAGGTCCTCTATGTGGTCGTCACCATGATGATCATGCTGATGATGATGATGATCGTCGTCACGACACTTTTTTTCTGCTACCATCATCCGTCTCTCCATCTGTGAACCTCTGTGTATCTGATTTTACCACATTCGTTTCATATTGCTTTGTATAAACTTTCCTAGTTTAGTTACAGATGCATGTGCTATATAATAATATAAATGTTTCCATGATCTGTTCATCTATCTTTGTTAGTAGTCAGTGAACTTATAATATTTGTGTATATGTATATATATATATATATACAGCCTGTGACGCTGGCTATAGGAAAAAAACAGAGTTGATGTTGTGGGAGTAACTCTTCTATTACTACTTTGCTTGCTGGTACAAGTTCCAATAGAGACTTGCAATAACTGCATTATATCGATCTTTGTGAAAAAGGGTTTCTTTCTTCTTCTAACTATCCATCTATCTATCTCTATCTCTCTGTCTCTCTCTCTCTCCCTTTCTATATTCTGTTGTTATGTGTAGATCCTTTCAGTATTCTCGTTTTTACCACTAGTTTTACCAAGTGTGCGGCGGAAGCGGCAGGGGCACATAGTAGAGCAACGGTGATGGTGGTGGTGGTAGCGGTAACGGTGGCTTGGCTTTTCTCCTTTATAATACCGTCATTCTCATCCCACTCATCGTCGTCGTCATCATCATCATCAGCATCACCGTCGTCATTAAACTCATGATTCTCTGATGTTGGTGGTGGTGGTATGGTGCTGCTGTTGCTACTGCCTATATACCGCTTCTGGTGCTGTTGATCATGATAATTCTTCAAGATATAAGTAATATATTTCTCGTGTCTAAGTTCATCTGCGAGCTGTGTTGGTCGCCTTTCCTTGATCTTTAATAGCTTCCCACACCAGAAGTTAGCTGCTTTGTGCTACGCTGGTGCTCCTATCATCACTGTTATTATTATTACCACTTTTTTTCGGAGCAGTGTACACACCGTTTCCACGCTTACTGCCACTCCTTTATTTCCCCATTTTCCGTTTTATCGTTTTTAGAAGACAGAGAGAAAAAAAGCGATAAGTGTATGAGAAATACCACTAAAGCAAAGCGAAAGAAAAGGAGGAAGAGAGAGAGAGAGAGAGAGAGGAAATAAGGAAAAATGATTGCATACAATAGCAAAGAAAAGCGGTTGATTGTATTGTTACATACTTTTATATGAGTGGGTATAATACACATAGCTAGTTATTTATGTATTCATACTAACTTGCAGCAACAGCAGCCTCAGGAGCAGATTCAAAGTGATAGTAACCGCTTTCTTAAACGGATGGGAGTAAGCTAGCACATATTGTCAAGTGTACCGGTCGACAAAAAATGCAGGATAGAGATAATTTAGCGCCTTTCACCTACAATCTATAATGTGAGATCTAACACATACCGTCGTTTTTTTCAAGTTATTACTTGGAAATACTCTGTACTACTACTACTACTACTATGTCGTTCTGGTAGAAATACAGTCAATTTTCCCAACGAAAAGTACAAAAAGCTCCTGAGGACATTTTCGGCGGTTTCTCTGTGATCACGGTGAGAGCATTATGAAATTGTAGAATGGAAGCTATGAGCAAGGATGCGGATGTATTAAAACAATATTTTTTTCTAATTTCCATTTTCAAAATAAACATGTTTCATCCTCAATATTTCCATTTAGAGAGATGCGAGATGTGATAATACGAATTTGCTACTTCCTTTCTTTAAAAATAAAATGTCATGAATGGTTGTAAATTGGTTGGTGAACACACGTGTGTGGCAAACAAGCGCAACACACTTTTTTTACACTTTTAAGTCAACTGCACGTATATTTACGTTTTGTATTCTTTTTTCACCTGAATAGAATAGACGCCCTTGTTTCCAGCCTCTTTATCGGCTTCTGCAGACAGACATAATGTTCCTTTAATATAATGATGCTTTAATAATTTACAACTTGTACTCCTCTTGTTCTACTACAACGTCTAAACTAGAAACTAGAAAATGCCTGTAAAACGCTACATGGATTTTTCAATGGATAAAACGATCCCGTTGTTGTTAACTTTCTAGAGTATCATTGTTCCACTTTCAAACAAAGAATTGCGGACATTCGCTCCTTGAACTCTGCTGCTTTTTTTAAAAGGCGAACACCACCACCATCATCATCATCATGTGATAAATAAATTTGTGAATAGGTAGCTATGTGCATAGAACACAAAAAAATAAAAAAGGATTATTTCCACTCAGAGATTTCCACGAAGACATGGTCGTAGTCAGTAGCAAAAAAAGCGTGAGTGCTTGTGTGTCGTGTATCAAAAAAAGACTGCATCTTTGGAGATACACTCTTGATACCTACTACGCACACTTGATTTTTTCTTAAATCAAATTTTACATGCTGCTTGGGTTGAAAACGGTTGCACAGGCATTCATTCATTCGCATTCGTTTCACTTTTCCACTTCGTCTCTTGATATTCAAAACGAGAAGAGGCTACTCCACTATATAGCGGATCGCTACTGGAATCTCTCTAGCGATGGGATAGGCTGCCGCTGATATATATGTCATGTGAGTGAGCACTGAGCACACACACACACATTCCATGGGCTTTTCCGGTATGCGAGTCATGAGGTGCGAATGCGTTTACAAGGAAGCTGTGAAAAAAAGCGAGTGGGAATGAATCGCCTGCTTGTCTACTTATTGTGAAATTGTAGCAGCAGCAACTGCTTGTTCTGCTTATTGAGCAACATTACGTTTCCAGACTGCTGAAATAAAACAAGTAAAACGATGCGAGTAGAACAGAGAGCAGAAGAAAGGGTATATACATACGTTTAAGCTAGTTGAGTTGAGAGAGTGACTTGAGCGGCGTTTGTGTGTGAGTAAGTATGTAAGCGAAATTTGTTCATCTTCTTCCACTGCCACATTTTCCTTCTCACTCACATCATCATCGTTACCATCATCATCACCATCATCACAGTCATAATTGTTATCATTTTCATGCTGCTTCTGGAAACTGCTACTGCTACCACTACCACCATCCAGATTGTCCTATGTCATCGTATGCTGTTCTGTCTGCTGATCCTGTAGCGAAAAAAAAATCAATTTCACGTGAACAAATTACTGCGTGCATATTGTAGTATTAAGAATGTTTATGGAGCCAAGTTAACAATAAACCGTCGGTCTCCCTTGTTCCGATGAAATAACAGCAACTTCACTGCATGCTTTTGATTCATCCCAAAGGACCAAAAGTCAGTAATAATTAACCGTAACGCGAGCAAAATTCTTCCGTGATGTTGTTATTTGTGTTGCTCATTCTAAAATCCAGGTAGCAGCTCCCTGCCGTTGCTGCTTACATCATTCTTTTTAGATTCTCCATTAAAACTTTTATATCTATGATTATTATTTTCATTATTAAGTGGTTGAGCCTGCCGAGGCACTTTTTGATTTTCCCAAGTCTGTCTTTCCTTCCATTTCAGGAAGGCGGGTTCAATTTTTTTTAAATTGGGCTTTCGATAATTGTTGTTCAATCAAGGTCTTTACTGGATTTCAAAAAAAATTCAAAGTTTTTAAATTTTGAGTATGGTGAAATTAAAATTTTATAAAATGGTTTCATCCGCATAAAAATTCCGAAGCATTTTGAGCGGCTCGTGGCTAAACACAACTGGCTTGGCCACTTGCTCATGCTGCTCGCTTTGGGGAGTTTATTGTGGTTATTATGTTGTTCCTACATTTAATGGATGATGTATTTATTGCGGAAGGATTCACTACGTTAAATACACGGCACACTTTTTAATCCCTTTTTTTCTATTCAAGTATAAATTTACCATGTGCAACAGTAATAATAATAATAATATTTAGAGAGCTTATAGAGAATTTAGTGTTCACTATTGTATGCATGACGCTATATTTGTATGTATATTTCCACTAGACGTTAGTCCGTATTCAACTGTACCCATGGGTTTTCTGTTGACTCTTTTTTTCTCAAGCTGAAAGCCCAGCAGCATATTACAAAAGAAACCTATTCACTATTCACAACAACTATAGTACACACCAGGATCGTCGTTCAAGTCTAAAAATGTAAGAGAGAAACGGACCAACCTTTTCTCCGTTATGTTTTCCGCGTAAAGTAATAGACTGGTGATGGAGAAAAGTGGATCAAGAGGAGCCGCCCTAAATCCTTCTCAGTTACAAAAGAGAGAGAGAGAGAGAAAGAAAGAGCTATCATTATATTATGCATAAAATGCTATAATACTATGAAGTGAGGAAGAGAGAGAGAGAGAGAGTACGATAAGGAGACATGTTTGCACACTTTTTTTTCAACCAAGCATTATCTACCTATCTATATTCCTGCAAAAATATAATACAATTCTAACTTCAGTCACCCTATTTACTTTGCAGTAAATGTCGACCATTTTTTTGTACGTATGAACTATTCATGGACTTGGTTACTAGTAACATCTCTATCTGCGTGTGTGTGTATGTGTGTGTGTAAGTGTGTGCATTATAAAAATAGGTGCATCCTCCATGGTTTTGTACACATGAAATTGCATTTATATACATAGTTTCCATCTATAAACGCCTCGCATCGGCTTCAAAAGCTCGTTGGAAACTCATTAAAAACTCATTGAAACTGACTGTGCACTTTTGCACTATTATTCCCGTAGCATTCCTACATGAATGCACACACACACACACACGCATACATGCATACATAATATGTAAATAAGTACATATATAATAGCTAAAGACACATACATACCTTTCACCATTTTTTTCTCTCCAGAAAAAAAGCGTTTTTCAGCGTTTTATTTAGCAGTTCCGTCGCGGTTCTCCTGACTTTCACGCGGCATTGTTGCAGGATTCACTGAGCATAATAAAAAGTACATGGATAAATAGCATGTATTTTATAATACTGCTACTACTAGGATTGAGAGAAAAGAGAAACAGAACGAGAAACGTTGTTACTAGATAGGTATATAAATAAAATATACTATTTTCAAAGTATGCATATAATAGAACGTGCGTAGGTAAAAAAAACAGTGGGAGAGAGAGAGATGATAATACAGAGAATTTTTTCTTCTTCTCTCTTCTGACTGACTGACGCGAATGAATGCCACACTAGCAAACAAATTCCTCCCACCTATTTTATGCTGTTTTATATGCTTAGTTAGTGCTTTCCACACTGCTGCAGACACACACAAAAGGAAACTTATGAAATGAAGTGAGTGTGAGTTGTACAAGTTTTTTTTCGGGGGAAAGGAAGTCAGGTAGAGAAGAGGAGAAGAGAGAGAGAGAAAAAAAAACGTTGCTGCTCAAGCAGCAGTTTCTTGTCTGTCTGTTTGATTTGATGGGCATATAAATACTTATTTTAGTAGTCAAAATTATATGCAAAGCATTTTATATGCGTTTCTCCATGTTACCATTGTACAACTGCTGCTGCTGGTACTATTATCATTGTCATCATCACAAGCAGGTAACAGTGGAAAACGCGTGGTTTTCTTGTGTTTCCACGTACACATCTCAGTGAGAAATGTTCTCAAGTTATTATATTTTTTTCTTCTCTTGTTGTTTATAAATATGGCATGAGCATACACACTAGTATTTTAAGTAGCTTGTTGTTACTACTACTACTACTACTACACACTTTTATTACTATGCAAATATATGTAGCACGTATTTACGTACAACTTTTGAAATTCGGAAATGGTATGGCATGATATGATATATGAATTAAGGATGCAATGAGAACACAACCCTACTATTGCATTAGAAAAAAAACTTTTTCCCTTGTGAACTAGCCAAGTATTAGAGGCTACTTATTTTACCAGGATTTTCTTGCTTCTCTGTGCTGACTCCCCCAACAAGGCGTTCTGTTTATACCTCTGTGCATTCTACTTTTTTCACTGCCTCCTTTCACCGGAAAAAAACTTGCTACTGGTATTACTACTGCTTGTTTTACTCTTTTCACTGTTTATTTCTCTTTCACACATACACACGAGCTCCCATATTTTCACTTTCACACGAACTCTTTTTTTCCCTTTCTCTGTGTTGATCCTGCTGTTCTGTTCCTGTTTCATTTGGTTATTTAAATACATAATGATATTTACAACTGACGATGAAGCAAGTGGAACATCTCGTGTAACAAAAAGTTTTATTTAGCAAAGCATGCAAAGAAGCAAGTGTTGTAAAGTCAAATATTATACAATACAAAAAAACTGCACAGTCACCACCACCACACACACATGGTCTTCATCATCAAGAGAATAATAATCGTGATTATCATGAAAACACTATTTTTCAGATTAGTTTACCACTGCCGTCACTACGCCAGCTACTATATACTCCACCAAATCATTTTTTATATTGTTGTTGCTGTTGTTGTTGTATCTCTGTGATGATGACAATCAGCATTTGCATACACACCAGCAATTTGTCATGATCACGAGAAGTGAGGCAGCAGAGAAAGCAAAATACTTTACAGATTAGCGAATCGTCGTCGTCGTCATCATTATCAACATCATCATCGTATCCATCTCTATTCTATTCAAGCGAACCGAACGAAATGCTTTCTCTAGTCATTTCTATCAACAGATCAAACTACTATTACACAAGGAATGAGGACAACAATGATGATGCTGATGATGACAAGATTGTTTCTATACAAGCCTATGAAATAGCTTCTATCAGAGTAAATTTAATAAATTATATAACCTCCTTTTTTCTCTACGGATCATCGTCGTCAACATCGCATGATGGAATACAAGAGGAACAAACACAGTAGGCAGGAGAGTTTTTGTTTACTTTTTTCAGAGACCGTTAAAGTCAAGCCTTTTGTTTGGTGCGGTGCGGAGAGAGCTGGTGCACACAATAATACAAGCAAGCATCATCATGCCATATATGGTTTCCTCCGTGTTTGTTTGTTCCAGACAACGGACATTTACGTGGAAGGTGCATCTTTTTTGTTTTAAAAGATCAGGAAATTAAATGATAGTGCTTTCGTGTTCTTGTCATCATGATAAATTGAATGTATACATCCGCCTCTGATCGTTTTTACTCTTTGTTTCATTTTTAGTCCAAAGTTTATTTCAGGTGGACGAAAATTGCCAAGAAAAAAAAATAATAAAAGATTGTTGAAAATACTTACGTATTAAATATCCAACGTTTCATCAAAAATGTTTGTAATTTTCCTTTGCTTTCTACTTGAGTGAATGAATCTCTCATTTCATCCCTCTTCAAATAGCTTTTATTTGTTCAAGTATCAGGGACACTTTTTCAAGCATTATTAGTTGCTGCTAAGCAAACATGAGACCTGCTGGGGATTTTGTGTTCTAAAAAATGTGTCTTGTTGTCAAGTTTACATCGTTATTAGATATATATTCTCCACTTTGCTCATGCTCAATTTCATCAGTATAACTAGGCATATCACTGAAATTCTATCTTTTTCGATTTTGTAGGTTTTTTTAATCTTCAGTATGGAAGTCTTCAAAATTTGTTTTATCATTCATATAGCAGCCAAATAGAATAAAAAAGGGGATAAAATCATAAGCAGAGAGATTCAAGTGTACTTAATTTGTAAGAGAACATTATTTACCCAAGAGTCAACAAAATGAGTAAATCTGTGCGTTGTAAACTTGCTAAGACGGCATCGAAAACTAACACATAATCTCCACAAATCTGATTTTTATTACTCAATCTCTTTTTGCTAAACCATATAGCTTTTGCTTATAGTATTATTATTATTATTATTAATAATAATATGCACAATATCTACTCCTGCCATATTATTATTATCTAATATACTGTTAACGTCATGCGTAATAACAACGAAGTAATAATAATAATAAAAGAATCATTACTTGCTTTTAGTGCACACCAGCATTTTTAGTGCTGTGTCGTTAAATCGTCCATACTTTTTACATTGAATAAAACGTACATATCGTCTCGTATTTTGATGGCAGAGAAGAAAAAAAGTTTTAAAAACAATAAAAAATAACAGTAATAACAGTAGCAACAATAACAATAACAGCGTGTTATATGCGTGTTTAAAACAAAACACGATAAAATAACACGTTTTCTCTGATGCACCCAAGATAAAAAATTGAACTGAAAAGTACCGCCAATTTTCTACGGCGACATTGCCATAGAGGCCCGCGAGGATGGTTTTTTTTGGAGAAGTAGTATAGCAGCAGTAGTTGCTGTTTTATGACTCTACTTATTAATACAAAACCTACGCAATATTTTGTAGCCAACTTTAACTTGCTTCGATTTTCCCTATTTCTCAGCCTAAATGGCAATAGGGAAAGTGAAAGGTGAAAAGTGCTAGACTTTTACAATTCATTACCATGCAATTTGTCGATTTTGCACGCGACGGTGCAATTTACAACTTTTCATGAGTCACTTGGCACTACTAAAACCAATAAGTTAAGAACATATACATGCATATGGATGATGATGACAAGCACAGTTCAACTGTTACATATTTACGAATGGTGGTAAGAATAAATGGATTCAAAAACTATACACGAACAAATGACAAATTACATATCGTTAAAGAGAACATATATGCAGCAACAACAGCATGTATGTACGTATGTGCAGAAAAATAAGACTTCTCTATTATTATTATGACCCTCATTTCCCCCTCCAAGAAATAAATTCCGGGTTCACACAATGAAAACTATAAAAGTAAAGATAAAAACATTAAACAGCTGGTTGCAAACAGATTCAAGGCGGGTGTTATTCCGCTGCTGACAACTTTTTCTTCTTTTTTGTTACAAAAAATGCCTTTTATGTTATTTTATTTGAATTCAAATTTTTTCCCTATGAAATTTTGTTCTTAAACGTTTGCTGGTGATTGAATTGGAAAACGCAATGTTGCTTCCATAATAACAGTATTTATTTTATTGACGACGATGACGGCAACACTATACATTTTTAATGTTATTATTATGTTCCTCGGTTTGGAAATTAGAAAGCGGAATAGGAAGAAATTATGGTTTTTAACACTTCCTCATATCACACACCATTTTGTTGAATAACTGCAGCAACTATTTTTATTATTATTGCTATTACTATTATCATTATTACATTTGGATCGTCACCAAAAAAATATGTTAACTATCAAAATGTTGCTCACTTTTTTCCGCATTGTATTCATCGCTCCAAATTGCTTCACACTGTAACAATAATAATAATAACAATGTTGGCCATGCACACACACAGAAAAATAAAATGTGTTCACTTTCGTTTCCAGCAATGTATTTACTGTTATCATTATTATTGCTCTGCTTCCCCTGCCGCTGCCACTGCTACTACTACTTCTCCCACCCCCAAAAGTTTTCGTTGGAATGTAAAGCTATTCTTCCCGCTGTGCGAAATATATTATCAAGAAAAAATAATATATATGATGCACGCTGCAGGAAGGCTGTGGTGGGCGGTAGGTTGTCTTTTCTAGAGTAATTTATCTTGGGCAATGGAAGAAGGGGCATAAATACCTAATGCAAAATTTACATGGTGTGTTGTATATTGTCATTGTAATTTTTATCCTTGCTTTTCCCAATTTTCTACTAGTTGTGTACTTTCACTTTTCTTACCTTTTTACGTTTGCTCGATTGGAAATTGGAATTTGAAATCGAGACAGCACCACAACGACAACAACAACAACTTTTATTTCAACTGCTGTCACAAGAGAAATAGTTTTCTACAACAACATGACGCCTGTCCTTGTGTGTGCCTCTACCTATTTAAACTGTGTTTGCAAGATTGCCTTACCTTTTGATGTTAGTTTAATCAAGTGACATGCAATTTTCTTTTGCAAGTGTAGTAATAAAATTGCGCTTGCTTTAATGTCTTCAATTTATGTAGTCGTTAAATAACACCACAAGCAAGGCTATATTGGTATAAAAATGAAACTTGAGTCATTTCGATGCTTTCTCTGTCTCTCTCACTCGCTTGCTCTGACTTCGTCTCTCATTTTCTCGATTTTCGTCACGTTTATAATTGATGTAAATGGTGCGCTCGTTCTCAGAAATCGATACTTTTTCTCCCTATAAATATTGTATACCACCAATGTTGGCAAGCATATATGCAATGGTCGGCCTGTCTACACTTTTCAGCACATTGATATACATGTATGTATGTACCTGCTAAAAATAATGTAAAAAATGTGATTATGGTGGTGGCAGTTATAAGAACCCCTATTGTTTCACTTTTTGTTCGGTCACCACAAAAAAAATAATTGCTTTGCAAGGTTTATACTAGTGTCCAGTTACTCCAGTTAGTTCTTCTGGCATATAATGTACACCCTGCCAGCTATGCTTGTACACTTTTCTGTAATGCACAAAAGATATTGCTTGTTTCCCTCCTGGTGGTATTTTTATACCCTCATCATAATTCCCTTTTCAACCAAGCGTCATCAATATTTCTACACAGATTTACACAGTAGCAAGAGTGCTTTGATATTATCATTTGTGCAGTAATTAGTTGTGTTGTAATTTTATTTGCTCAATTATTCCTGTTCAATTGTCTTTTTTTCACCAATTTTTTCCACCGATTTTGAAATATTACTCAAGTTGAAAATTGCGTTCAACTGTTACGTTTGATTTACTGTGAAAATAATCAACTAAAATCTACATCATCCACGCATTTTAATGCCATTTTCAACATTACAACTGCACGTGATTACATCGCGCAGTATTTGCTTTTCTGGAGATCCGCCAAACGTTTGAGTTCCCAGTGTGCACAGAAATCATAGCTTTTTGTAATGAGTACTCAACCGTCCTTTGGGAATATCCAAGTGTCGTAAAAGTAGAGAAACTACATATTATACAGACCAGCTCTACAATATACACATATTTACTTTGTTGTCGTTCCATATTCGATTTGTTTATACAACAAAGCCAACACGTTTGCTTTCCCCAGTCTGCTCATTCGAGCTTTGTTTATGTTAATTAGACAACGAATTACTCTACAACGAGAAGAAGTAGTTCAATCAAATTCCATTGTCATTTATGAAAGCAGCAGCAGTAGAGAGCAATCTACCAGATCCAGTTTTGGCTTATCCACACAGTCTGATTACAAACTCTAATTTTCCATTCCTAAATTTTCGAGCGACCTACCTACCTACACATTAAAGCTTTGATGATATTAATATCAAACCATCTTATCTCGTAGAATGCTGTATCAGTTAAATTCATTATATGGGCTTGTACCTGCTGTTTATTTGACATTCGTCTTTTTTTTAGTGCTTATCCTACTTTTACATTTTCTTCCTTTATGCCACATTTTAAACCAGGCAGTTAACCAGTGCGAACTGGCAATTACTACCCATTTTACACTTTCATTCAGTTTTTATACTTTATTTCTATATAAATTTGTTTTCATTTACAGCACAGTGTTGTACGTGCTTTCTTTTACGTGCTTTGCACTCTCAAATAACCACATATAGTCTAAAAATATTACCCAATCCTCTCTTAGTAAAAACAATGTGCTAAAAATAGCCATATCAAATCCATATTTTGCAAATGCGTCATTTCCCCGGGATATACACACATTAGATGACTATATCATTTCTAGTCAATACTGTAATTATTGTGTAAGAATAGTGCAGTGGTTGTTCCCCAAGGGCGTGAATTCATGGTGTTCCATATTTTTCTATATAAATGACAAGGCTGGCGTATACAGTAAGAGTTCATGCGTAATACATTCATTCAGGATGATGAGTAAAATGCCATATATTTAATCATCATTATGGTCATTGCACTAGAGAGCGCGGAGGAAGATGCTTTACTACAAGTATTATAATGATAGAAAAGTGGTACACACGTACACAGATTGAGAGAGGGAGAGAGAGAGAGAGAGTAGAATGAGAATTTTACCCACCGACGGCCATTTTGCCGCTAGTTCATGGTGAGTCGTAATGAGAATTTGCTGGCGGTGGTAGTTACACCACGCCGCATGTACAAAAATATTTCTCACCCTTTGTTGTACACATAGACATGTATCATCGTATGCACTGTCACAAAAAAAATCTAGTACTGATGAGTTTCTTGTGAGAAAAAGATTGTTGAAATCGGCGCCTTTCCTGCGTGATCTTACAACTTGTATAAATATGACCTTAACAGTGTGTTGCGAACTTGCCACTAGTTTGTTGCTTTTCTCTCACCTAACTTCTCTCTCTCTCTCTGTGTGTGTGTGTGTGTGTCTATCCCTCTTTACCACGTGCCAAATGTGGCATAAGAAACGGAGTTAGCGTGTGGAACGGAAGAGGTAATGGTGGCAATAAGATCATATGGAGTGGAAAGATTTGAGGAGTGCCTACCTACCTACACATGTACATGCATATATACATACATAAGTAGATAGATAGACGATTATTTATACAAGTAGGCAGTTGTGTGTGTGTGTAGAAAGAGAGAAAGAGAGAGTCGAAAACCATTCAATGCCTTTCACTTTTATCCATACACTACTCCTAATTGTCATAATAATAACGATAATAATAATAATAATAGCAACAACGATAATGGCAACTGTTCATTTCCTTTCTCTGCCCATAACTAGTTGTAGAGACAGAGCAGACAAAGCGAATAAAGAAATAGCAAATGCTATTATGTTGATGCCTAGTCAACAGCCATCAGGCCAACGTCAGCCTAGTGTCATCAGTGTCGATTAGTTTGTAAATAACAGTAGGCCAAAGCAATTTAGCATAAAGGAGAACGTAGCGGTGTTAAGAAGAAAGTCTTTTGTTTAAAAGTGACGAGGAAAGAGAACCTTCAAACTAAACGCTTTTTATTCTTTCTCCTTATCAATATAATTGCATAGTAAAGAGAGAGAGAGAGAGAGTGCGAGCATCTATTGTGTCATTGTACTATTATTATTATTATTGTACAATATAAACTTAAGTGTATTTCAACACACTGTAAACTGACTTTTTTTACCTCTCCGCCTTTTTAACTTGGCGTGCTAAGCATACTCGTACGACTATCTTGACACTTTTCATTTTGAGCAGCAGCAGCTTTTGTAAAAACACTTATTTATCATTGTCTCCATGATGTGATGATACTAATAATGATGTTCATGCTTTCATTCATGTCATCTTGCTAACACCACGTCCATTATGAATGTTTTCTCTATATAAAAAAGAATACACATGCATGTATGCCTGCATGCGTAGTATGGTCCATATACATAGATAATTTATTTCCATCTCATTTCATTTATTTTTTCCCGTTTCTTTACCGATGCACACAGTTAGGATACAGAAGCAGCAGCAGCAGCAGATAATTATCTTAATTCCACCGAAAGCCAGTTTCGCATGCACACACCACACACACACACACACACAAACACACACCATCATCCTCGTCTCTCAAGATAAGCAGACTCCACTTTCTCTTTTCTCTTTCCGGAAGCATATTACAGCATCCTCTTTCTCCTCTTTTCAACGTTACCCACACAACTTGGTGGAACAAAGTGTGAATGCTTGGTTGAGCTGTGTGTGTGTTTGTTTTCTTTGTCTCTCCTTCTATGTGTATGTATACAGCAAGCAGAAAGTCAACCAACTTTTTTGTGCTTGCTTATTGTGACTCCATTCGCACTTGATGTTATTATTTGTGTGAGTGTGTATGTGTCATCATTTCCAAGCGCATTTAGTCAGACAAGATCTCCATTATGGGTGAGCAACCAACTCTGTGGTTTCCATCCTGAATATCATTATTATTATCACTGTCATCAGCATCGCGTCTCTCCTTTTCACCACATCAACCATTACAAACCAAGATCATGAAATCAAGAAAAGAAGCACAGTATTATTACTCTGTTCACTCTTCAGTATGCTTGCTTGCAAATCTTGTGATGTACTTATTATTATAAGTATAGTTGCGGTGGTTGTAGTAGTTGTGTTTGTTGTTTTGCTGTTGTTGGTGGCGATGAATCACAGAGATTGCGTTCATTTTTTTACTCATGTCCTGGGAAATTTGGCGTGGAGGGAAAGCAAGATGATCTTCATCATGGCAGACATCCTCCTCCTCTTCTATTGCCACCACCACCAACCACCACCATTATTAAACATATCTAAGTGGCTATTTATATACTGAGTGAAAATATGTACGTTGTTCTTTCTCCCTTTTTCTTACAGCTACATATTTGCCTACACCACCAAAGCTAGCGAATACAATACTCTTCTGTTGTATCTGTCACATTGCTTATGTATATTTTTTTCTGGTTGAGTGAATGTGGTTCGTTGTAGGACCGGAGTAGCGTTCTTGTGTTGGCTTTACACACAGTGCTTCATGTTATATTTATTTGTTTACTATTTTATCCTTGTTGCCTTTATCTGTTTCGGAAATAAATCTTTAGATAAATAGGGTAACGATAAGTATATCTCGGGATATTTGAAGCGTGAGAGGTGACGCGTGACTACTTTACGGCGGCGTATTTATCTGTTACGCATAGTATAGCAGTTACATTTATATAGGTAACTTTTTTAATCTGCAACATATATCGTTTCAAGCATGCTTTACGCAATTCAAACGGTCTGGTTTCTATCACGTTCCCAGTCGCGGCTTTAAAATATGCTATTGTAAATCAACAAATTCCCTGTGGGAGAAGAAGAATTACATTTTAAGATTAATGAGTTCAATATTTGATCTTATTTTCAAAGTAAACAAACTTGTAAAGCAGTGGATACTTTGTTGAACAGCAGGGTGGTTTACAATATTTACGGATATTTACAAGTTTGGTAGCAGTTTTTGTTAATCTTGTACTTTTAGAAGAACGATGTACATAAGCCTAACTTGGGCATATTACCGTACATCGTTCTTCCATGACACTTTCCTAGAACTCCGCTCAACAGTCCTTCTGCATTTATTCCATCCGATCCATCCAACCAAACAAACACATGACATTCAAGTAGTTGATCACCTCATTCATGAGGTGATCATCCATGCGTCCACTTGTCTCCAAATCCTCTATTTTGTCTCATTTTGTACCATTCACATAAACATTATATGTGTACGCGTCAATAAACAAGTTATTATTATTTATTACCATCACTGTTGTAGTCGCTTTTTGCTTGAAATTGGAGTGGTAGCGTCAAGCGTGTAGTGGTGCGGTTAAACCGACATCTGTCTATTCACACCTCACATAATGTCAAACATCCCATTTTTCTCAAATGAAATGCCATGTCATCCCATCATTTGTTGTAGATGAGTCTTTCCGTTATTATTGCTTTCAAATTATTATGCCTTTTAAGCGATACATATACATATTTCTCAAGTTGCCAGTCAATAACAACAGTTGTACTGAAGTTCAACATGTTGTAACCCGGTTCCTGAAAGGATACTACTACTATCTGTGAGCATTGTAAATAGGTCATTTGGTAAAATAAATAAAAATGCTATGTTCAGCAGATCTACATTTTATGTTATTTCTTAGGTTCTCAAAACACTAAAAAATCTTTCTTCTTGTTTGTGCGAAAAACAAAGGCAGAAGTTGGAAGAACAAGTTTTGTTTTCCTTTCTATGCCTTGCAAGTACGCCACTCCTATTTCTTAAAAACCTGTGAGCAATATGTGAAGCATTCAAAAATTCCTCACTATAACAAAAGATATGCTATGACAGCAAAATATGCAGCGGCTGAAATTAATACGTGTCAAAAAATGCTAGTAGGAAGGACACTACTACACAAACCTTGCTTGGTTTTTGAACTCAAGGCAAACAATCAGAAAAAAAACAATTTATCTATTTTACAATGTGGACATTGTCAAGTTTTTCTTAACGGCAACCTACTCATTCATAATTTCTCAGAATAACGAAAGTCAAGTAAAACTACTAGCAGCAACAACAGAGTTTGTAATGTCAACTTTTTTCAGTAGAAAATCATGTCGCCTCAAAACATTTCTTTACTGTACACATTTACCCACAATCTCTTCTCAGCCACGTTTGTCACTGTTTGGTTTCCGTTTTCATGTCACCATGAAATTTTTCTTTTGTCTAATGGAATGTGCATGTTTACCAATGAAATTGATCAAGATAAGAGAACAACTTTTTTGTGGAGAGAAATAATGTACGTTTATACCCACGTAGACATTTAATGTTTACCTCTTGCGTAGTTTAAAATAAATCCTCGGTGAAAAATGGGTAAGACAAAAATAAATTCAGCACATTTACACACACTCACACACTAACGCACCTAAATAACTTTTTTTGTTCCATACTGAAAGCAGCAAAGGGAGTAGTAGTAAGTAGCAGTGGGTGACGACGGGAGTCACAAAAAAGGTGAAATGTAACAAGGGTACACACTTCCGTGCTACTCCCTTGTTTAAATATTGTATGAGCATATGTCAGTAATCTGCTTCCTTCCCTCCTTTTCTCTTTACGTTTTTCTCCGCATCCTCCCGTGATAAAGTAAAATAAATTTTGAAAAGGATTTATGTGCTGAAGAAGAACAAGTAGAGGAAGAGGAAAAAAGACAAAAAAAAGAATAAAGAAAGATGAGGGGGATGATGATTACCATCATGACAAGGCGAAATTGTAAAAAAAAGGCATATGGAAGGATATGTGTTGGTTCCATATTGGGAGAAAACGTTTGTCATGTCATAAAATTCTCTAAATTTTTTAGCAACAAAGAAAATTCATGACGATGGAGAGTAGAAGTAGAGGAAGGAATCAGCCCATGCTCTGGTTTTTTTAAACTTTCTCTCTCTCTCTCTCTCTTTTATTTCCTTCTTTTATCTTCTTCCTTGCTTGCACATTCGTACACAAACACGGTTTCTTCTTCTTCTTCCTTTCCTCTTTTTCTTTACCTTGGTGTGCGGTCATGTGTACGCGTAATGTAGTGGTGGAGGTTCACAGGCACAAAAAACTATGCTCATAATAACGTATGAATTCTAATAATATTATTTTACTACTTGTGTTCACACGTGCAACGCAATTTTAAAGTCTGTAGAGAGACAGATATTTGCCAGCAAACAACGGGGGAAGGCAGCCAGAATAATCCAAAAAAAGTCAGTCTCTTTTCCCTTTCTTCTGTCGTTAGCATATTATTACTATTTGGTATTATAGTGTATGCATATACTTACTTACCAAAATGAAATATTTCTTTACTCTAAGTAAAACCTTCGTATATATTGTGTGTGTTTCCTGACCAATATAAAGGGTTTTGCATGTGTGTGCTTCAAAGAAATCTGAAAAGGCTTCTCTGTGCCTTTTTGGTGGCCTGCCTTGGTTTGGTAGTAGTAGCAGTAGCTGAAATCTTGCGTGAGCAAGCTTTATACTCTGCTGAGTGAAATGACAGGAGGAAAAGCAAGGAGCATCTGGTCTACTCAAAAGCTTCACTTGTGGTTTCTCTGCTGCTAGCATGCAGACACATTGCCCTGTCGTAGTACAATGATGTATCCTCCTCAGGCAGTTGGCAACTCTACTGATGGTGACGTATTATTATTATTATGTGAATCTGTACTACCATCTCTTCTCTTTATTGCTGTATGTGCATCCTTGAAAAGCCTAAAGTGTGTCGTCATTTTTACATTTTTGAGTTTGCACATCACAATGTAGTTATGGGCTACAACAGTATAAAAAATGGTATAGTGTTCCAAAACTGACGATTAAAATTAAGACTAATGCTTCGATCCTTATTATTTTCCAATAGTGGCTCACATGTGAATGGTGTGTATAGGTCTTACTTACTTAGAGTGCGAGTGACTTGGAAAACAAGCACATTTCTTAGTTAGAATAGCTGCTTCAAAATTGGCTGGAATTGGCCTCATCGTCATCATAAGTATTTATTAAGCAAGTTATTAATGTCAGACATAAAACACACAGTCTCAATAACAGGGATATTTATAGTTCGTAGTATGCTGTACCTACCTACATACATATGTCTACTCACCTTGAAAGGTTCGGCTACACAACAGGAACCGTCCCTAATGATGAATGAAAACGGGGTTTGCTACACCAGTTGAAAGCCAATTACCTTCACTACTGCCCTAGTCTTGTCAAAATTAATACACGTGGAGTTTTTGCTTGACAAAGTATATGAGAGCAAGTAATCTCATAACTTTATGTTTCCCAATTTGGAGCAATAAAGCATTATAGCATTATAGTTTGATTATATTGCTTTTATACTGAACGCTTTAAATAAACCTGCTCAACACACACTTAAGCGTAATTAGTGCTACTCAGGACGTTTAACTTGGTTCAGAAGTACAAACTATTTCTTTGCACGTGTATACGTAAAATAATATTTAATAGAATGTGAACGTTTTGGGACATCGAACACACTGTCTTCTAAATATAAACACTTTTTCTCTTTTCTCTGTAAATTAGAAACGGTATGTCGAAGCAACACACAAAACTTGGGTGCTATTATTATTTATAAATATTAGTCCAATAACCTTCTAAACAACTTATGTTTTAAATATAGGGGAAACAACATTCCACAAATGTTTTTGTTGACAGCATGTGTTCTGCACAAGCTGTTAATTGCGACACAAAACCGTTAATTAGGAAGTATGCTAACGAGACTTCGGTTCGGGTATACGGGTTAAAATATGTTGCTGAGCTAAAGCAAAAAGACTGTTCAGTTTGTGATAATAATAGACAAATCTAAAAGAAAACGAGCAATTATCGAGCTATGATCAACGGTACTAAAACCAAAGTAAGGTTTTAGGCAAAAAATGGTTAAAAGGGATTGTAGTGTACATGTCATCTTTACGACATTTACATGCCCAAGACTTATTTTACTCAAACAGATATTCTGGTCTCTCTTTCCTCTCAATTAAGCTTGCTATTATTGTAGTAGTCTAAGATTCAATCCAATTACTGTTCAGGTCTTCTAATATAGTAATGCCGTTTTACACAACATGTTAACTTCCACGTACTCATATTAGTTTCTTTGTGGATAGGTGAAATATATTAATGTAAAGCTTTTTCGTGTACAATTCTTGACTAGTTAATATTTCAAGCAATCACAAAAGCACTGTCATTTGCAAAATTGTTCAGAGACAAATATCAATACAATGTATTTGCAAATGTATATTGAAATACAACTTTTATTGCGCCATTTTCATACACAGTGTTCTATTGTGAACGCAAACTTTACTACTGTTTCTCAAGGTGCATTTTACTAAAAAAATTAAACGTTTACCATCATAATTGTATTGTAATAATGTACATAAAAAATTCACAAGTCAGTAAAAAATTGACTCTGCAAATTATATACATATGCAAAATGAATTTTATACGAAAACATGTAAAATGTAGACTTCTGCGTACTATACATTTTAAACCTTTAGAAAAGCATGTAGGTAGACAGATTTATTTTCGAAGGAATTCGGATAAAAAAATGAGCATAATAGGAAGCTACACGAGGAAAGTGACTACATCGGGTTCAATCTTTAGTACAGAGAAAACGCGTACAAGGGAAAGTTAAGCCGTACAAAAGCTGATAGAATTTTGGATGGTGAGGCAGAGGCAGTAGTAGTGAGTAAAGTAGGTACTTTAGGTAGGCTTTTTTCAAATGTATTGAATTTTTTTTGACAGGGGTCTTGTAACAGTATTAGTAATAATATAGAGTGTGTTCTATGTACTAATATTTATGCGTCATATCATATAACACAAAGTATAAATGTGTACTTAATCATCAAATCCTATTGTGAGAATAAAATATAGTGAAAGCATTTTTTTCCATACTTTTTTGTCGACGCTAACAAGCAGGTTATTTAACAGAAAAAGGTCTTTTTTATCCATAAAAAGAAGAGAAATTACCGCATGTCCTTGTGTCAGAATGGAGTGAAATATTTCCCTGATGATAAGATTCACACGTCTTTTTAAATCACTATCGTGAACAGCTGCCAGCTTCAAAGCAACTGCGCTGCACACACTTCATTGTAGACTTGTATTTTAGTACATGCAAAACCCAACTCTCTATAGTATATGGAGCTATAGTCACCTAGTTCAAATTTTAATTCAAAGAAGATCAAAAGAACTTTCTATCCCAGCAAAAAAAGTGTCAAGATTTTTTTCTTTGATATTTAAAAAAATAAGCCCTCTTGATATTCATATGATGATGCAACTGCCATAGATACTTTATTTGTTTGTATTGCTATTCACAAAATAATAACATTCCATCTTTTATGCTAAACTATGTGTAATTTATGCACCATCTTCAGTTCTTTTGCCTACCTGTTACTTTAGATTACGTACTACTGGTTATAGATACGGGGAAAAAGTGAATACCAAGCGAAAGGAAATAAATAAACTTTGTCATTTTACAAATTGAGAAAGTATGGGAAATAAGCAGATTAATACCTGAACTTCATATATATATCCAAGTTGAGTTTTGCACAATTTTGCAGTAACTACAATATAACTGCCATGTGTTACACAGTAGTTTACTTCTGAGCACACTCTAATTGTTTCTCGATTTCGCATTTAAAAAAATAGTAAATAGGTAAGTAAATTCAAACGACAAATAGTCTGCATAGTTGTCTCGTTTTGTTTCGTGTCGAAGAATATCGGAAGGGATTCAGTCGACTCACAGACGGTTCATTAATTTTAATGGAGTGAAGCGAGAGGCTTCTTTTGTTTTTTAAAAGTTAAAAAAGCACACACTGGATTACATTCCTGTAATGATATTAAACTCTGACTTGTTCTTCTCTCCCATCATCTCTGCGTGTGATGATATGATTCAAAATAATAAAAGCTCCCAACTTTCTTCTTTTTTATTTTGAACGAGCTCTTTTGCTATTTAAACGTATGCTTGAATAACATGCCTTTTTTGTCAGACCACTACTACCACAACCATTTTACTACTTGCCATTATTACTATTCTTCTGAAAGGCTTATTTGACATCTTTTCTTCCAAAAAAAGTTTTTTCTTAAACTGCTGTTACTGCAGCAATGCTGATATGTTAACGTCAAAAATGCTACAATTTTACTTTTTGAATGTGTGGATACACCATTTGCAAAAAAAAATCTGTATAAAAGATAAAGGTAACTACTATACTACTTTGTCTGTGATCATTGCTCAACTTTTTTTTCACATCTTCTCGCTCATCATAACCGTCCGTTTTTATGTCAATGTCTGGAACACTCATAATCAGACGTAATAATCATAACAAGGCTGATGTATATATCCATTCCCTCGTATTCCGTTGGTTTGCTGTTCAAATATAATGGCTTTTCTCTACGACAATGTATCATCCTCCCCTGCTCATCTGTGGAGTGTGAGAAAAAAAATAATAAAAGGGTGGAAAGGATTAGGATTATTACGACACGAGTGAAATAATGATCATCTAACTTTCAAAATGGCGTACTCCGACATTTTGGTCTCTGCTTTTTTATAAGACAAGAGAATATTGTATACCTTGCCTGCCCCTCTTACACTTTTACATACGTTTAATGGAAAGTTTTTTTAGTATGTCGTTATATATGTAAACAACGTGGTGTGTCATTAGTCAACGTAATTTCCTGAGAACGACTGGCCTTGTTTGTTTAATAAAAGGAATTTAATGAGAACTACAGCGACATGTTATATATTTTTTTGTCAAAGCACTTAGCAAAGTTCTAATAATCACTTGTAACGACTGCTGTTATAATAATGTGTGATGCTGTTCCTTTTAGATCATCAAATGCTATGTTCAACTTCAGTTGCATGTGTAATAATATGTAATTATACTAGCTATTATAATAAAGGCATCAGTCGATAGCTATCAAGTTTGATCATCAAAACTTGTTGCAGAGTCGAATTGTGCTAATTGCTTTATATCGTGTCCTGTAATTTGTTGTGTGTACTACTTAATTTAATTTATTTTTAAATCTTCAAATAAAACTCCACAAGTCATGTAAATGAAAATCCCAACAATTAGAAAAATGCTTGTAACCTCTCATCAAAAAAGCGCTTGCTTAACTATAGTCGTATTTAACTTGTATTGCAAAAATACACAGAATATATGTGTTCAAGGGTTTTAACACGGGGCAATATAACATTTCATGTAATAAGCCGAAAAAAATCAAGCAAAAGTGTACACAGTGTATTCTAACAAGTGCGGCATAAAAGTTCAAAGTAAATGTACAATATTGCCATCAAAGAGCTCTACATATCGGTTTTACATGCCATTCACTTTAATTGCTGATGACAGTGAGCAGCAACATTATTGACTTTGTGGGTTCAATTTTCTAATTAAAAACACTTTGCTTTCATTTCACCTCTCTCCAACTCGTTTTTAGTTTCAGCTTGATCATAGATAAAACGGTTATTTATTGGCTTTTTAACTGCTACTACTACTAGCACTGTTGCTAAAAATGTAATATCCACTCACCACGCCGCGCGGTCAGTTACACGGCAGGATCAAATGAATACATTTTTACCATCCAGCCAGTGGAAATGGACTCTTGTTGACTTGATTCCTCTATGTTTTCAGTTATCATTCATTCTTAAGTTAAGCAAGGATACGATATAAAAATAAACATTTATATTATATGAATCATACCATGTACATCTAGACTACAAACAACACCCACAAGCACCACGTACAACGTGTTTTCGAGCTTCTTGACTCTCTGCTTCTGCTCATTTTATTTTCATGTCTAAATATTTGCCGATGCATTAGTACCTTGGCAAGGTTTCACTAACGTTTGTACGTAATTAACGGATATACCTACGTACTTTGACGGTTTTTGTGACGTACTCTACTCAAAATATGATATCGCTGTGCGATGACAGTAAACATTGAGCAATAATGGCTAGCAACATGTTATTATTAAGTTACATATTGCTGTGGTTTAGTTACCTTTTCAGTGAGGAAAAGGTACAATTACAACAAGTAAGTCATGGGAATCTGATACGTTGGGTTGAGTTTTTTTGGGTACAAGGATACTATATGTCAAATGTATTTGATTCTTTGAGCTTTAAATTAAATTGATAAATATTATGCTTCACTTCCTTTGTCAAAAATGTTACACGGTACTTGTATTTTACAAGTTGTACAACAGAAGTTGATGCATTATTTAATGCCTGGCTGCTTGCTGAGTGGAAATATTTATTTTACTATGGGCACGAAACTCGGTTGATAATCAGAACTTTAAGCATAATTGCAAATACTACAAGCATAGAAATGAATTAGGGACCTGGATGAGTTTACTTGGAATGGTATTATATCTGTAACTACATGTTATGCAATATAATATTTGTCTAGCAAAAAGAATTTTGTTTTGCTTTTCATAAGCCACAATCGGATTGTATTTCCCAAGGTTAAATAAAATCAGATCTTTACCAAATTTTCAAGTTTAATTTGAAAAGTGAATCTAATCAGTTTAGTTTTGGGAGTAGAATGGTTGTCTATGTAGTAAACCAGTGTAAACATCAAACGTTTTATGTACACCTTTATTTCACAGGTTTGAAGCAGCACGGGTAATAAAATAGGTACCTACATATGTATAACTTCTCATTACCACATAAAATGGAAAATTAAACAAGTGGCTTTCTCATATTTCCCTTCAGTTAGTATAAAAAGGATTTTCAATCTTTTCGTCATTTAGATAAAAAGTGAGTCTTTATAATAACTACATACTTTTGTTCACCATTTTGCACTTAACCCATCAACATCATCATCATGTGTGGCATGTACGTGTCTTCTCCTCAGCCATTGCTAAAGCAGATTTCCAACTTTTCTCACCACTAACATTATTATGGTGCACGCTTCATCAACACAGCTTCATTTCATTTATCTCCTGTTTCTCTTTTTTATTATTAAACTACATGTCCCTACACAGTATAATCTCATCTTCCCTTTAAATCTCTTTAAATCGGACAGAAAAAGTTACTCTGTTCTAATGCTGATAAAATCTCTGCTGCCTGACTGTTTTATGAAGAAAAAAAATCAGTTTTTTTCTAGTCTATTTTTACAACCAGGGTTGGGTATCAATTTATCTTATTAGTTGAAAGTATCACTATCAACACATTCCATTGACAAAGAATCCATAGCAACAGTTAAAGAATTTAAAAGCCTCAAAATACAACTTTTAATAGCGTTTGACAAATTGATTTTTTTTCTGCTTAAATCATTAGATATACTGATACCTAACTCTGTTTGCAGTCTTTTTTGTGCTGTTAGAACCTATTCAAGTCAGAAATAATCCAGTTTGAACAAACTGGAAAGTTTGTTCCAAAACACACAAGACACTCTCCCGCTTACTAGCACAGCCACCATACCACCACTATCACCAATCCACTACAGGCAAATAAGCAGTATAAAAATAACACATGTATATAACTAACTTTGTCTTTTATAAACTGGCACTTCCCTTCTTCTTTTTTTCATAAAAAAAACATTTGACTTTCCCTTCATTCAAAACCAGCCAGATACAGAGAGACCTCCCACTATTCAACCGTATAATAAATAGTTCAAATATTTGAGCAAATCCACTCTGTCCATTTATCCTATCACTATCTACGTACTCAAAAAATGGATTGTTAGTCATGTTCATGAACAGTTTATAATACCATTTGCTCGTCAGTAACTTCTCTTACCACAAGTTCCTCTCTCTCTCCCTCTCTATTTTCTCTTACTTGTTCCCTTAAGCTTTATTCCTTCTACATGAATTAGAATTGGAATTATGCCAGCGAGTAATGCAACTAATTAAAGGATATAAAGTCTAAGGTTACCTTCCAGCTATACGCGTTCCATTTTCTGTGTGAAGTGTGTCTTGTCTCTGTGTGATCCATCCACAGCAGTGAAGGAAAACAAAAACATCCGAAACTACTAAATAATTCTTGCTGGTCTTCTCATGGCGATGATGATGATGATGATCATCATCATCATTATATGCTGCACGAGCATATCTCAACCAGGCCGCTTTTGATGCCTCTTTTCTTCTTTCAGCAGCAGCACCACTACTACTGGCAGCGTTGCTCAAGCCAATGTTTTTTCCCGTTTCCCACCTTTCCTCCTCCTCATCAGCAAATAACAAGTATCATTTGCTTCAAAACTTGACTGAAGAGACCGGTACATCTTGTTGTTATTTTCGACAGGTAAACAAGTTTTTACTTAATTTCCTCCTTTTTCCTCCTTTTTCCTCCTCCCCTTCTCTTCTTTCTCTCATTCTTTCTTCTTTTTCTCTTTTGCTCTGTTGTATGCCTTTTGGCAAACTACAGCAACTCAACTATACTAAATACATTATTTATGCTAACTACTATTACAGCGTGTAATAGCAAAAATATGTACCGCAGTGTTTGGCTGATGCCTCTTATTTGTGGCCGTTGCTGTTGCTGGTGGTGGTTTTTGGTTGGTATGCTGCTACGAGCACCGATATACAAGTTGATTACGTGTACGTACTTACAAAAGCGAAGAGAACGTGGGCTTTGTAATTTTGCTAATGCTATTAATGCACACAATCTTCATATATCCTCTCTTCTCAGCCCTCAGTGTCGTTGGTGTGACCTGTTCCCATTCTTCTACTCTCTCGTTCTCTCTGTCTTTTTCATTATTGCTGCTTATTTGCATACAATCAGTACTGCTGCGTTTACCCTGATACCAAAAAGGAAAGCTAGAGCTGGTGTGTAGATTGGATGCTGATGCCATGCCGTTGGAGTGAGACATTATTTGGGAAAAGTGTATATACCTGTGCTTACTTTCTCTTTTTACTCATGTCGCATCGCTGTTGACTCAACTTTCCCTGCCAGTGTAAACTCTTAATTAGCATAATTATCAATAAAGGGTAACAGGATCGTAAGAAAGGATACCATATTTTCCCTATGAGAAGGAGAGTGAGAGAGAGGGAGAGAGAGAGAAAGTGAAATCTTTCTCACTTTCTGCCCTGCGGGATACACCCTATTCATTATGTATATTGCCAGTCATCGTCAGATTGAGTAATAATCTTTGAGGCGTAGCGTATACATACATAGGTATATAATATTAGTATTCCCTGTTTTGTGTACACAGCGTATTATCAAAAGATGGAAAAAAACAAGTGAGCAAAAGCACACCTTTGTAAACAAGAAAGTTTGTTTTGCCTTTCTCTGGAACTCTATCAAACACCGATAAATATAAATAAAATTAACTTTGTGACATTTTTTGTCGAGTAGAATCAATTTTCTCGGCCTACTTGGGGAAAAAAAGTTGGAACGAAGGCGTGCATACTAATGCTACTACTACTAATACCAACAATATTAATATTAGCTGCAAGTTGTGCCATGCATATTATTAGTTTTGTTTGTATTTATTTCTCCGGTTGACATTGAAGATAATATACCTTTTCCATATCAAATCCGCCCTCTTTCTTCTCCCCCTCTCTCTTTCTCTGGAAAAAAAGAAAGAAAGTAGGGGAGCATTTTCTCCTAGAATGGTGATCATGATGATGATGAAATTACAGCGATGATGTCGAAATTGTAATAGTACAGCACTTGCTCATTCGCCTATACCTATACTTTACTGCCACTACGCCGATAAGTTGCAAACGAGAGGAATAAATTTTCTGCTAAACTTTGCCGCCAACTTTGTGAAAACTACTTGGCGATGCTTCTTCTTCTTTAACATTTTCCTGGTGGAACAACATGAGATTGTAGAAGACACGGCAGACGTGGAAGAAACTCTGTTTCATTCATGTTTCGTGTATCCCCTTCTTCTCTTTCTTCTTTCTTACTCCTTTATACTTTGACTACAGGGATAATACATCATATAACTTATACAACACTTTCCCTCTCCACTCGATGGAAAATGGGTGACCTCTATTCGTTTTCGGGTTTTCAGCTCTTGTTATGCATCACCTTTTCCCCCTCTTCATCCTCCTCCCGTCAGAAAGAAGCACACAAACTACCTTGTTCCTCGAGGAAACCGTTAGCATCAACTCTCACGCAAACTACATTTCCAAGTCCTTTTTCTCCCTGAAAGATCATCATCGGCGTTGTCATGATGATGCTGATGATGAATTCAGTGTACGCGTACGTCCCTTCCCTTTCTCCTTTTTCTCGTTGGGCGTACTTAAGTTCAACTTAAAAGAGGAAAGAAAGAAATAGGTAGAACTCTCTTTTTATACCGTTTACTTCTCAGAATGGCATGCAACGAGCCACCTACACATGCATGCTGTAATACACGTTTGTATTAAAAAACGCGTGCATTTTATGGTCTGGCTTTTTCTGCACACAACAACTCGTATATAAAGAGAAAGCAGGTTAGATATATTATGTGGATAAAGTGTTGAAGATATATACAGACAGATAGATGCGTAGATGGCGAAAGAAAAGAGGAGGAAAATGGAAGTTTTTCATGCACGCTTCAGGTAAGTAGTAACAAGATTTCTCAGTAGGAAAGAAAACTGTCATTATGAGTTGAGTTGATGTAGAGTTGTTGACTGTTGAAAGGCGAATAGGAGTTAGAGTAATAGCTCCCCAGAGACCCAGCGCAGGAACAAGATGATTCTTGTATACATATTTCAATATGTGTCTATATATAAATACGTACAATATATGAGGCTCCCATAAAACAAGTTGCTATTTGCTGTAGATGCATAAACCATGCGCTTCCTTCTTACAAACATGCAATATGTAATATGCTTTCTTTGTGAAAAGAAAGAAACAGAAAGAGCGAGAGAGAAAGGAAGGGAGGAAGAAAGAAAGAGAAAGTGCATGCTGGCACCTTAAGGTATATGTTATTCAGTAGCTAGAATGCTCTGCCTACATAATCATAAATATGTATGGAAATAAAATAAATGTACATATGACTTGTTTGTGGTTTTCCCCTAACAAGTAACTGCTTGCACATTACTATATAAATAGCAGCGACCATTATGTCGATATAGGAAACACGTTTGTCTTTCTCTCTTCTTCTTCGTCTTCTCACATCTGTTTACCGAAAAAGTTACTCCTTTCAGTCAAGAGACGACGAGCCTCTAAATGGGCAGAATGAATGAAAGTTCCGAAGGGGAATAATAATGAATGTCGTAATGGGTACAATAGTCATAAATGATAATAATGATAACAATAATAATAATAATAGCAGCAGAGAACGAGTGTAATGACATCAAAAAAGTGGCACACTTGTGGCTTGTTCCCATAATCATCATCAGACACGGTGCTAAAAATCGTGGGTTTGTATAAGATGGCAGTAGAAAAAGTGAAGTGTGGTAGTGGTGGGCCTCTTATTATTATTATTTATTTTTTCTTCGTCTACTTCTCCCCTCAAATCAAAAGTTGATCATTATTACTTTATAAAGTAACTCCTACACTGTATGCAACTTTTTCTCATGGAAATTGCCGAAAGTATTATGTATTTCTTTTCTTTGAAATTTCTTGTAAACAAGATAAGGAACAAGTTAACTTCAATCGAGGCACGAGGCGTAAAAGATTGGCGTGGCGGAAAGTACGTACTTAAGTTGAAACGAAAAAGGAATGAAAATAAAAAATGGTAAAAAGATGAGCCACAATTAGAAGTGTTGTATAGAACAAGTTTTTTCCCATATTTTTCCTTCCTTATGAAAATATATTATTAGGAAAGGTGTAAAGGGGAATGAATAGCCATATACTTATCAACTTTTAAATACAAAATAAAATTTCTTGTCATCATTATCATTAATTTGGGATAGCAAATCAGTCAATTGTGCGTTAGTCCGTTGTGTTATTTTGTTGCTGTCCATTCAAAAGTTAACGTGTAGGCGCTCAAATTTTAAAAAATTCTATTACGAGGCACGTTAAATTAAAAGGACAAGTTCGATTTCGCGTTAAAATTGGTCTTTGGGGAGAAATGAGAATTTCAAACGTTTGTATAGGTATTCTGTATGCTAGAAAATGGATGGCAGTACCTGCTAACTTTAAACAAGCTAAAATAATTTCTCGATACAAGATGAGCGACTCTTGAGACTTTGAATGATATCGGCCCACTTGTAGAACAATACAGTGGGAAGAAATTGCGATTTGAATTATTTGTACCTTTAAATACCTCTTGTTGAAAGATGTAACGTTTTGTATCATATTCCCCATGTAGTAAAGGCAGTTGTAAACTGTATTGCACGCATTTCCAGAAACTTCTACGTTACGTTTCTGTTCGTTTTTGGCTGACGCAATACCAGTGGATTATTTCGTCGAGTAGTTACGAGTGCTGGCATTAGTTTAGTTGCTGTTCGCTCTTGCGAGAGTAAACTTGTTGATTAATTTCTTGCTCGTTCGTGAGTCAAGAAAAGTAGCATTTGTTAAGTTATGAGCAATTCTTGTAATTATTAGTTTAAAATAATTGTTGGATTTTTGGAGTCGCTTAAATTGTAATTATTGTGAGTGTGATAGAAATAAATGAGTGTAAAACCGTGATAGCCATGCCAGTAACGAACTATTTATTTCAAATAATATATCATCTCACGTCCCTGTGAATTTATTAATTGTGAACAGTTGAACACGCATACTGTCAAGACTGTTAATGGGAAGTTACTTTGTTTGATCGACCTTCCCACACCTCTTAGCTTTACCTACCAACTTTGACCTTGATAGAGTTCATTTTTTTAGGCTAAAGAGACAAATTTTATTTAAAACTCAAGTTTTTGGTAACTTTCCGTTAAACTTGGTATGCGCATACATGAAATAAATTGATCCCGGTATAGAGGAATCGAACGGCGGTAAAGAATAGAATTTCGAAAAAGTCATTCTTGCCCTGACAACAATTGGCCCATGCTCTTCTCTTGTTGGAAATTGAATGTTAAGATATTAATTAATCTTTTGTGTTCTCAAGCTTGAAGTAATCTGGTTTCTTTATTAAACTCAAATTCCATTCTTTTCTGTTTGTGGTTTATTAGTTTGCAATTAGGTTGCTTATCATACAGCATTCTTTCAGCAGCACAACTTTTCGAAGGAACTAACCTGCATAGATACGTACATATTGTAAACAGCATGAGCCGCTAAAAAACGAAAGCGTTGTCTCTAAGTTTTAACTTGACTCTGCGAATATTAACAATAAGTTATGCCTATCTATGGTCCTGAACATTATTGTGCGTTTTCACATAAGTACATTTACCATTTTCATCGCTAACAGCAAAATTACACCTACAATATGTTAAGATAATTTTGTGCAGAATGCAAGGCAATTGTCATGCTACAGAAACCAAACCATGGCCATTGTTTTTATCAGTATCACAGCTTGGAAGATATATTCCTTCATAATTTGATAAACAATATCTTTGCTGTAACTGAAAACTTGCGCATTTTTTTATCATTTACTGGTTTTGTTATAAACTTTTATCATTGTTACAAGTTGCTGTAAAGATGTTTGAACTACATTTTTTTAAATCAACGAAAATAACCCATGTAGCCCTTAGTAGTGGTATAATTCTAATTGTAAGTGTAACAGCTAAAAAAGAACGAAGAAAACACAATGTTCTCATCACCAGCAATAAGTATACTTTCCAACACAGTTCTTGGGGTTTACGGAGAAATGCCAAAGAGCACAAACTCCTTCCGGGCTTAATTTGTTTGAGCTCCTTAAAAACCTACATCATTAAGATGTCTCCAGCCAGCCAGATTGCATTCCAGAGTATTCTGCCTTTGTTTATCCTGCTGACTTTTGGTTAGCAACTTTTGTGAGCAGGATCAAAGTATTCATACAGCTGTGTAATGCATACTGATGATGATGAAATTCTAATCAGTAGCATAAGTAATGTTTGAGTGAGTAAGCAAGACGGAGTGAAGAAGCAGACAAAAAGTAAAAAAAAAATGATAGAGACAACCAGAGACAGACAGACGTCTGCATCTGCCTGCCTTTTCTGCCCTTGTGCAGAAGATCACTCTTCTGTTTGTTTTTATGGGTTTACATTCACACGACGTCGACGTCAACGATGATGACGACGACAACAATTTTGAAAAAAAGTGGGTAAATAAAAAGCCCCTTTTCTTTCACTACTTATTTAACTCGTTTGTTCACCGTCTTCTTGTTCCTCCTCCTTTCATTTTAAATCAACTTCGTTTCTTTCACAGGAAATAAACCTTTTTTCATCTCCGTCCAAAAGTCTCTCTATCTTACGTACCTACTACATTCGCTACCATTAATAACAGTTCCACTTCCTCAATTCTCGAATATTTTTCAAAACAATTTCAAGCATACAACTTTTATTTTGCATGGAAAATTAATGAATCCCATATCCTCTTTGTAGTCTACGCTTTCTTTCTTTCTGCTTGCTCTACTACCACCACAAACTGTTGCAGGCACGACTGATATTAAATGTGTTAAAAACGCAACCCTAGAAACAGAGAGAGAAAGAGAGAGAGGGAGGGAGAGATAAGGGGAAAGAAGAGAAAAACAACTCAAGAGTGCTTTGAAACCACTCGTGCTCATTACTCATTACCATTACACATTTTCTCCTACTTCCATCGAATATGCCTCGTTATATTGGCATTCGTCGGCAAAACTGAGAGGAAAAAAGTATTTTCTCTAGGACTATCTGATACTCTTGTGTGCTTCTGATGATGCTGACGAATATTATTATTGTTCTATATGGGACTCTTGTGAAAAAAACATGGTATTATTATTATTATTATTCTACTTACCAAAAGGCCAAAGAGAATCTTTATATCTTTTGATGTAGATGTATAGGTATTCATATTTGAGCGCAGTAGTAGTAATCATATCATCATTGGAAATACAAAGAGAGTCAGACAATCGAGTTAAACTCGGTCTGGAATGCTTAACCTTGTCTATATGCCAACCAGCACACGTTTTGCTGTGTAGCTACTTGCTCGCATGTACATGCTGAGCTTTAGTTTTTATTTATATATTCCAACTTTCTCTCTCTCTCTTTCGAATTGCTTAAAGAAGTACAAGCATTGACCGCATCCTTCTTTTTGCATTTTGGCTTTCATCAGTTTCATCATGATCACATTTTACTATTTGAATTAGTTTGTAGACAGAGAGATAGACGGAGAGTAGGCGACGCCACTACTACTACCTACCACTTATCTCAATAAAGTATATAAAGGTTCAAAGGAAGAGAGATGGCAAGTTCTGGGAGGAGGAGGAGAACGAGGCTCGGAATTTTTTTGTACATTCCAAGTAAAGTGCTTGTTTGGCTCGATTACAGACTCGTTCTCTTTTCTCCATATATAAGTATGTTGATTTAAGAAAAACGTGCTTAGTTTAGTGCTCCCTTGCTTACGACTTGAAGCAATCCACCATCATTCACCACTTTTTGAAAAGTGCTACTGCCTGTGTTTGTCTGATTCTGGGAAAAAAAGAGAAAATTTTCTGGTGGGTTATCCGCAGGAGGTGACATTCGGAGGTACTCTCCAGGAGGGAGCTTGCCTATATTTGTATACAAGTTTCAGGAAATGCTTTTCTTAAGATTGCAATTTACACTGCAACTCACAAGTAAACAAAGGCACCTTATTATAATGTGTAGTTTAATCATCCTAAGCTTGACAAGATTTGTTGACTGATGTCATGGTTGTATAGTACAACAACCGAGTGAAATCAATTTATTTAAAAGTTGCAGGTGGATATTACTTTTTGTCACTTTCGTCGCAAATCCGTCCTGTACTTCAGCATGCTTTAATGTTTTGAAAAATACATTTTGAAAATCCGCCTCGTGCAAAATACTTGAAAAAATGTCCTGTGGGGTACAATGTACATATTGGAAGATTTTGGTTCTTGGTACGCGTAGCGGTGCTTATCTGAAATTCCGTCGCAATTTTAAAATACAAAGGAATGATATATAATAATCTGTTTCCGGTCTGTAATGACGCATTGTCTTTCAATACAACTCCTGCATATTTTATGCTTTTTGATCATCAGTCAGGAGTCAGGAGCAAAGACAGAGAGAAATATTTTTCATTTAGAACAGAGAGAGAGAGGAGATAGACGCGTAGAACAGAAATGGCAGAAGGAGAATCGGATTGGATAAGAGAAGCTTAAGGTAAATAAAAATAAGGTAAATAGAAGGAAATGGGACTTTGGTATGCTGGTTGGCACGCATGTTATTCACAATGTTGTGTTTTTATTTCCCCTCATCTGTATGGATCAAAAAGAATCAATATATTGCGGACACTCAAATTTAACAGCACAATTTCCTTTATTCTCCTCCTTGACAAAACTACTCTGCCATCCTACCAGTTTTCCATTTCCTTTTTTCCCAGCGAAGCCTTTTCCGCATTTTCCTGTTAAGAGCAGACACACAAAAACCCGCTTGCTACTTTTTCCTCTTTGTTACCCATTTTACATTGTTTTGCAATACAACATGTCATTTGGCAAGGGAAAGAATGAAAATGAGGAGATGAGAATCTTGTGTAAATTTATATAGTAAACTGATGAGTGGAGTCTTTCTGTTTTTTCTGCCTTTTCATTGTCATCATTTCCATTGAATAATATATTATTATGATTAGGTACATGTAATAAAATGAAAGATTCGTTTGTAGCAACTCTCCTTTATTCTGTTTGTATTAGAAAAAGGGAGAGTACGTAGGAGGATAAAAAAAAATAGTCAGGCAGAAAGAAGAAGAAGAAGAAGGTGGAGGGAAAAAGTAGGAGAATGAGTGATTCGTTCCTTCTGTATACATAATAATATGTGATATGAGGGTATACACATACACACACACACGCTCACTCCTTTGAAGTTCAGTAGGACGGAAAAGAAATTGAAAATTTAGTTCCTACAACAAGTTCAATTTCAATTTATGAATTCATGTATGAAAAATATACACTTGCTGCTGACAAGTAGGGGGAAAAAGAAGGAAGTAGTACATTCACTTGTTAGTTCAGTTAATAGAATAAGATATTATTATTATTATTATCATCATCATCAAAAGATGTATTTATAATATTCTTACCATAAGTATATTACCTACTTAAGCTATTATTATTAATATTATTACTATTGCTTTTACCAATACATTTCCTCTTTCCCTTTTTCTGTTCACTACTCTGCATGGTTTCTTTTTGCATTGAAAAGAAAAATAAGTCTTATGATGAAATACGATTTGGTACTCTTAACAATAATGCTAATGTCGCTTGTCAAGTAAAAAGGGAAATAAATGTGGTGTGTGGGCACAAGGGCATATTGTATCTTGAATAAGAAATAAAGTGGGAGCAGAGAAAAAAAAGTTTGCAAGATGTAATACTATTGATCATCATATCTACTTTTGTATATTTTTGAAAAGAAAACTCTAGCAATTATTTATTAACCAACAATGAGGGAAAATGAGTTCCTTGGAAGATGCGCACTTTATCATTTGCGATATTTTTTTTGTTGAAAAAAAATTATTATGATTATAATAATAATACTGTTGATCTATCATATAACAAATTATGGTCTACTTCAACTATCAAAACATAAGCCACATTAATATTTTTTGTTTGCTTATTTATGTGTAGGTTTCCACAAGGACGATTTTCGGGGGACGTGAATGTAAACGTGACACTACATCAAGCCAACAACAGCATATTTTACCTGTTTTGAGAGGTGGCCAACTTGCCCCTTTCAACTGAAAAAAATCGAAAAAGCAAACTAAAAACTTGTCTATTTGTAATACGCACAATGAGTTGTCCATTTGCAAGGCCGCAGTACAAGGAAGAGAATAATGGAAGCTCCTCTAAGCGAGCGCCATTTGTAAGGACCAATACTCTCGGACAGAGTACTTCAGAAGATCTCAACTTATCGACCTTAAGTGCAGCAATTGTCGCGTTGATTATCCCACAGGTAAGTGTATCTATAAAAGTTTGAATTGTTGTTTGTCTATTATTATTATTTATACCTACCCTGATTACAACAATGTTCAATGTCATGCCTACCGAATACGATGCAAAGTAAGGTAAATAAACTGGCATAAATTGCACTTGGCAGAAGCCATTGTTGCAGTAGAAAACTCATAACAATAATAATAAAATTAAAAACAATAGGAAGCATAACGAGTTCTATCCAACTGACTTTGTTTCCAGAATTATGGGGCTTGTTGCCACAAGCTGTATATTTTTTCGGTTTTCCGCTAGTGCAAATATGTAAATATCAAATAATATGCGTATGTGTAGTATGCAAGAGGAGGAACGCAACCACCGATAACTTGTGTTTATGTTTCCTGTCGTGTATTCTGATTAGGAAGGAAGTTTACACAACAAAGTGAGTTGCATGTTGGTCGATCAGCATCAGTTCACATGACTAGCTTAGAAATGATCACGGATCGCTTCTCAATGCCTTTATACATATTTCCTCTCATTCTCTTTTACGTCATCAACCTGATAGGGTGAGTTCCTTGAATTTAAAACGTTGCTGAGATTGCCAACAAAAAAACCAGAGATTAAAATCAAAACTAACAAGATAACATGCTATTCTAATTCGTATGTAAATAGTTAAAATGCTTTGTACAAAGAGAGATAGCGAGCGGGAAAGGGAGGAAAAAATATGGACTTGAGCACAAGCTATTACGTACATCAGCCATTAAATCATACACAGATAATTTATGGAAATTACAGAAATCTCGGGAAAACACTTTTCCATTTGATCTCTTTGCTTGTGCAGTAGCCGTCGTTTAGTGTGGTCTTTTTTATACTGCTTTTTGTGGTGCTACTACTTTTTGGTCGTTGGAAAGCAGAAGCAGACACACGTACGCAACTGCAACTGATCCACAAAATACGTTTTACTTCCAATCAGCCAAAGAGAGAAAGAACCGATTTTCTAGTATAAAATTATCAATAAAGAGGATATGGTGTGTAACCAAATGAAAGCATATCATTCCAGAAACACTGACAAGCATACAAACAAGGCAGAGTGTACGTAGTAGTAGTGGAGAAAGTTTCTCAGGCAAAGCAAACTGTTTCCACCTTTCCCTAACTTATATCAACATTATCCCATCCACTTATTTTGCAAGGGTTTTGAGTTTAGTTTCCAAGCAAAACAAATTCATAATCGTTTATGAGACAGTTTTGTTGTTTTAGCGGTGAACATTGCAGTAGCCGTGGATTCTGGTTGAGTAGAAATAGTAACAACCCCATTCTCTTTTTTGTCTGCTAGTAATATTGAATTGCGGAACTTTAATCCCCATCTTTTCATCCCCATCATTTCATCCCCATTATTTAATCCCCGAATTATTTCATCCCCGAATCATTTCATCCCCATAAGTTCATCCCGAATAATTTAATACCCTAATCTTTTCATCCCTCAATAATTTCATCCCCGCTATTTTATTTGGATTCATGCAATTCATGAATGATTTAATATCAATCTCATTTAATCTTCCATGAAGATTCATCATAACTTTATTTCTAATTTAAACTTCTGTCCTTCGCATTGCCAACTACATGTGAAGTCACGTATTTCTTTTTAATTCTTGATTGAACCTTTGAGTATGCCTGACTGAACAAGTTGAACCTCTGTTTTCAGATATACAAAATGGTAATGTCAGAATGCTCAAATTTAAGTTCTACATGCTTACTAACTTTTAAAAAAATATATGACCCGTTCTGCCGATTTCTGATTATTGTTTATGACAAGATCTTATCTTATGTCAATATAATAAGAGTTAAATGTTTGAACCGCTGTTTGAATTCAGCGACTTAAATTTCGCATGAATGTTTAATTTGAGATTGTTTTGATTTTAGGATTTGTCGTACTGTTGGAACCTTTTCAAAATTGTAATGTCATATTGCACAACATCTAAAAAGCTATCCAAAAAATTACCACATGTCTTCTCCTATCATTAAAACTTTTAAATACGTTCAATAAATTACCAAATTACACATTAGCCTTCTAGATTCACTAGTGACTGGTATGTGCAGTTGCGAGAAACATATTTAATACAATATTTAATTTTATACAATTTTTAAAATTTGAAACAGTTTTCGATATGTTTCTGAAGCAGATAGTCAAACATTAGATAATAAATAAGTGACATTGCAGATTTCGTCACTGAGGGTTTAATATTTCAAGTGTTGGCACGGCAAAGGATAAAAAATTGAAATTAGAAATAAAGTAAAGATGAAAGGAGATGGATATGAAATTATTCGTAAATAAAATAATGGGGATGAAAAGATTAGGGTATTAAATTATTCGGAATGAACTTATGGGCATGAAATGATGGGGATTAAAGTGACGGTCACCGTAATATTGGGCAAACAACGTGTTCACATTTTTCAACAGGGACTGCGGCATAAATGCTAAAATGTGAGAGGCACATGTAAAATGTTTTTTTGCAACCAGAGCCCGGTTCGGGTTTTCCTTTGTGTACGTAACCCTGTACTCTGGCTGACCAGACTGATAACAATCATCATCAACAAAACCTAAGCTAGCAATTAACTTGCTCGCTTCGCTCGAAGCTTTTTTGAGAATTTTTTGAATATAGCACATCACCAAAACAATGAAAAAAAAGAATTAAAATGCTGTTGTTGTTTTTTGCCTTTGGTCGGACTAAAGCAACATTAAACGACGACACTTACAAATTTGTTGCAAATATCGTCACTGCAAATATGAGACACCGTTGATGACTGAAGTTATGTAAGTGACTTATTGCAGGTGATCTCTAATTTGTTCAATGCTTCACGAAAACTATGTTAGGTGAACTTTTATGTCTTATTATTAGTATAAAACCTATGTGTATATAATATTAGTCTATAATAATAAGTTTCAATAATATTAGGTTTACAATATACAATCTATTAACATGAGGTCCAGGCATATGACTATTTTTAACATGAATTTTATCTCAGTATATATGTCTCAGTTTTAATTAAGCTTTGACATCGTATACGGGTACAAACTTCACTTGTCACAACTTTTCCTTTTTTAAGATAGTGTGCTATATGTCCTAGCTAACATAAAGACAAACAAAATGTTTGCGTTTAACATGGCTCTCCTGTGCATATATATTGTACACCGCCATTTATTTTCTGCTCATCTACTTTGCTTCACAATGTATCTTTCTGCTGTTGTTGGGAATAAAGTTGTAAAAATGCTGTATATTATACTATATACTTTAGTTGCCTCTCTTGTGTTGCAGTTTTCACCTAGACTTTCACGTTTCTGTAGTGGTAGCAGGTGATGTAATAGGGTTTCTCCGTAGGAACCCATTCGAAAACCAGGACTAGCAACCAGAGAGATGCAACTTTCCACTTGCATGCACTCATTCCTTCAAAAACAAACAGGGATGAAGAAATGAGAGAGAGAAAAGGATACATAAAATTTGAAAGTTCAGAGACATGGTCCTAACTTGAAGTTATTATATTTGTCGTTGGTATACTGGTATTGAATTAACGTAAATTCCAAAAGCATATCAACTTTGTCTTGCAAAACCAACTAAGACGGAAATACACACCAGTGCAAATATTTATTGTGGTCTCTTTGCAAAGCGTAGGAGAGCATTGTAACAAGATATCATAATATAGGTACTACTTACGTACGGAAGAAATATAATACAGTAGTAGTAGTGGTGGTGGTGGTGCACCGTGGCTTTTCATGAGACCAGAACGCAGTGTAGTAGCACCTAAAAAAAGTGAAGTAGTACAAGTGGAAGAGTCAGTAGTCAGCGTGATCTGAGAACAACTCTGTAGTAATTGTACTTCTCCTCAGTTGCTTTCTCTTTCTATTTTTCCCTCTTAGCATTTCTTCAGTTGTTGTTTTCCTTTTCACTTGAATTACACTTTCAGAGATATCATTTCCCTTTTCTTTGCTTCTTCTATTACAACAGTTGTTCAGTTACTTTGATACCCTAGCACAGACACACAATGCATTGACATAGATAACTTTTTCCGATTCCCAGAATTTCCACTACTACTTTTCCTACTACTACTACTACTCCTCTTCAATCGGGATAAAATGGAAATAATACTGAACAAAAGCTATATTTACTTCTTGGAAAGCATAAAAATGTAAGAATACCAATACGGAAAACAGAAAGAATTAAAAATATACATAGATGCAGTAAATGGAAAAAAAGCTGCAATAAAACCCTCGACCCAGAAAAGTGCTGTCGTATGTATTTGCGCACTTTTACTCTACAGTCTCACCTGCCTGATTTGACTTGAATTTTGTGTCAGCTCAATAGTACGTGCAAACGGGATACGTACGTTAGTTTTTTAACAACACAGCAGATATTATAATAGTATGCAGTAGAACTTGGATATTTTTGCTTGCTACAAACATGATATCTTTTTTTGTACTGAAATTCAAAACGGATGAAAACAGTTCAAAATATGTGCAGGATGCATGAATATATGTGTGTACCGAATACACATATTCGCTCATCCACACCTGGGAGCTAATCTAAAAAAAACCCTTGATTTTCTTTTTTCCAATGCATTTTGCATACCAAAAAAACAGTTGAACCTTTGAGAAGTTGGCTACTTCAAGACGACTGTGCTTTTTTTTTAAAAAAAAAAGATACATTACTCTTCTACTCTCGTTATGAAAAGATAATAAAGTATTGAATTCCCCAGGGTTATTTCTTCATATTCTACTATTCAGTAGGAGCAGCAGAAAACGTGTGAGTTCCGGAGGGAGTCATGGGTCTTTGTGGGTTACTCTTTGTTGCTCACCTATAATAGTAATAATAATAATAATAATAATGCATACACGTTTACCTTAGTATGTAAGCATTTATATTTTTGTGTGTGGAAGATAGAGGAATTGAATACAAAAGTGAAAAAGAGGTAGCAGAAGGGCAAGCATGTTTAGAGAGCGCAGCTATTTCATTTACATTATTTTTTCTTCTTGTTTGCAGTAGAAGTAGCAAAAACGGTTGACTCTCAGAAAATACAAAAAATGTGTATAACTTACTATATAGCATTTATATGAATTTACATTGTGAAGAGTTTAGATTAAGTTCTTCCAACACATCATATTATATATCTTCTTTTTTTCTTGTTGGTTTTTTTGTGAAAATGCCATTATTTATTTTGCCCGTTTTCATTTCCCTTTTTCTCTTTCACCACAGCCGTCATTTTTTATCTTTGAGGCATATTGCAACACCACACAGTTCCTCATCATCATCATCAACATAACCGTGTATCAATTTACTTTTTATATCGACATATTACTCAAATATGTGCATACCTATGTACATATACCAGTGAGGAGAAAGGAAGGCGGGACGTGGTGAAATGGAGAAAGGAAACAAGAGAAAGAAAGGAATGAGAACAAAAGAGAATTTGTTTGCTCACTTTAGTGATTTTAAATGTGAAAAGTATATATCTTATAAGTGTGTAGAACATAATAATAATAATAATATGCAGTAGTGCTACCACCGTATCTGCAACCGCTGCTTTTGTGCTACTCACACAAGTTGTCTTTATGACTACAAACCCCAACAGTCAAAAGAGCGAAAGGAGGAATTGAATTTGAAACTATTTTGAATTGTAAATTAATTAACATTATAGCTGTGAAAAGATCACAAAATTTCACATTAGTTGTTTAGCAAAAACATTTAGTAGTTTTTATTAGTATTTTATCCTGTTCATTTCCCCAAATTTTCCACTGTTTAAAATCTCCAAAGTTGTACAAATAAAATAATACTTTTATGTACATGCCCAAGCGAATGGAGAGACAGACGCGGAATTATCCGCATAAAACAACTCAATCTGCTTTTTTTGCTGTTGTAACAAAATAACTACTACTGCCTACCAAGACACATAGGTAGTCACTAAACCAACCATTCTGTTGCTGTTGCTTACTTATTATTACTCTGCTCACATTTAGTCTTCACTGGTTTTCTCTGACTGAGAGTGAGTAGCGGAGAAAGAGAGCGTGGTCTCCCAGCCAAGCATAATATTTGGATTTTCTACATGCTCGAATTGATTCACACACAGCAGCAGTTAGTAAGTATGCTCATGTGACATTTTGTTAATTAAATTAAACAGAGCAAAGACTTGAAAGAAGAAGAATAAAGCATGGAATGAGTATGAATGAGTGTATAGCTTTTTTATTTAGCTACCTATGCAAAAAAACGGCCTAGAGCTGGGAATTTGACAGGAGCAGAAGCATATACTGTCATTGGCATACCAACAACACATGGCGTTCACACAAATGTACACAAAATCACATTATGCATGCAACATATATCAGAGGAAGGGGAATTGAAAGAGAGAAGGACGAAAAGGAAAATAAATCATACATCATCATCATCATCATCACATACAATGCACACAAATATAATAATGGTTAGTGTAATTGTATTACTACTACCACTGCTGCTGCTGCTGCCACTGCTACTACTGTCATTAAAGAGAGAAAAATTTTGGTTGATTTAGAAAGCAAGCATACTACAAAATTAGAACTCTCTTGTGGATTACCTAATGGTTCATGTCAAAAGTAACTTTACAATTTTTTTTACTTTTCAACGTTTTCTTTTTAAAATGTTTGACAGTAGCAAATAAAAGAAGTAGTCATGAGTGTGATAATGAGTAGATTTACACTACTGTTGTAACTGTCTCCTAGAATAACTTATTGATTGAATTTTATGTGATGATGATAGGATGATGATGACGACGACGACGGAGATGATTATAATGTAACGAGTTGGTGGGAAAACAGGATCCACAACTCTTGATTCCGGTTTCGTTGTGGGTGAAAGCCACCACGAAAACTTTCTATGTTGATGTAATAATATCAGCAATAAAGTATGGTCACGGATGGATATAATGGGATAAATGGGATGTTACTGGTGGAATACTATTATCGTTAGACTTTACTGCTGGTAGAAAACGGGAAACCGTTGTTACTCCATCAATTGAAGGAAATAAAACGTTTGTAACGGACGAACAAGTTGACAATAATGTAATGCAATCAATATACTTTAAACTGTTTCTAAAGTTTTGTAAAAAAAAAGAAGTAAAAGTAGAAAGTCATCACAAGAGAATCTTGTGGGTAGTCAAGCAGAAGCCACATAAAAGTTGAAAATTAAACAATTACTTTAACGACCCCTTTGCGTCGTCACCGTTTATTTTTTGATGAATAATAAAGCTATTAAATAAATTACCTTATATGTTGGGGCCAACAAAAAATGCTGAATTAACACTAGGTTTATAGCGCATACATTTATGCTTATTGTAGAGCATTAGCTTCATGTAAAATGTAAAATTTTACTGACAATAATCACATTCGCCGTTGTTAAGTATTCAAGAACATAAAAGTAATTTCAATAATTCACAAGGTCTCAGTTGTCCCAGACGAAGCCGTTTCCCATACTTGTGAAAATTTTGACAAAATAGTTTATTTATTTACATGGTACACGCATATTACATCAAAAAAAGTTGTAAGGATCATTACCTCAAAAGTTGGTAAGCCGTCAGAGTTTTGAAAACTTGTGTAAAGGTATAAGTTGCAAGTTAAATAGTGATGAGTTAAATTATATGGTTTACTCAATCCTTTCACTAACTGACATTGTTTCGGTTGACTCTCTAGCAAAAATAAAACACATGACAATAAGACGACCCTGTAGGTATTTTGTTTTGTCAAATCGTCAAGTTTTTTTCGTGCTAGTTTACTGAACCAAAGAATAAGCAAAAACAAATGAGCGGAAGTATTCCCACAGCGATTTGAAAAGTTTTTTTTCTCTCCTTAGTTTATTCGCTCAAGTTTGTTTAGCATTTTAGCAGAGTGTTGAGACAATAAAAAAAGAAAGGAAAAAAGGGGTACAAGTTTACTAGGACCTGGAGTGCTATACACTACTACCCCATCATCACATCAACAGCAGCATCAATGAGTTTCCTTCCAGTCGACAAGTTTAGACTTGAGCAGCAGCTTTCGGAAGTATTCTACAACAGATCAAAATTCCGCCTATTTCACTCTCAGATAGCTTCCGTGATTAGTAGAGCTGTTTGTTGTACACATTCATATAGTGGATGGATACGTTATGTAGGTAGGTATATAACGTATGTACTCGTCCGTACCTTGTCTGATGCAATAAGATTAAACTTAACTACTTTCTCCACCATGCATATATATGCAGCGTCGTCGTACGTGTGTTGAAGTCTACATTGGAAATTTGTGTAAGTAAACTTGAATATTATGCCTCTGAGAGAGCTGACTAACTTTGAATCAGGAGAGTTTAGCTCGCAGACTCGATGTATACACTTCATTTACTTTGACAGTGTCGTTGTCAACTCTATTTCATCAGTGTATGTAGCAGCTCCAACAACTCCAAAATCATCTTGCCGGGAAATAGCAAGTCTACTGTTTTGAAAGTTGTCCAACTAACTCACCTACTTTTTTGTAACTCCATAATATTTGCTTCTCGGATAAACTTTTAAACTTCAAGTGCAAACGCCATGACGTGATAAATATAAATGGTACAGTATCTTGATTTTGACCGAAGACTTGGGATGCGTGTGCTGACAGGCATGAAAGTTACAGCTTACGCTAGAACTTTCCGTACAAACTGTAGCGTAAACAGTGTATTTCCGGGGAAATAGAAAGCGATAGTAATTTTATGCATCATGCGTAGGTTTTTGTGTCTGCACATTTTACTGCAATACTGTAAACATTGATTTTTTTGCTTCTACATTTAAATCTAGTGCATGCTACTTATTATTGCCATGTGTAGATTGGTTGCTTCCTTGTTCACCTTTCACCACTACAATTAATTGTGTCTCTATTGCAGTTGAAGAAGGGCAAGGAAAAAATATAAAAAATACAGAATAATTTTTCATTCTGTTAAGCTACAGCACATATAATAATAGATAGTAGTGCTCTTGTAAGTGTGTACATGGTCCAAAAAATCGCAATATTCATCAACAACAAAAATCAGTTGGACTAATGCCATGTTATATATTTTATATACATACATACATACAACATCCCTGAGCAAATTCTACGTCTTCACTAACACTTTTGCTCGCCTTCGTTTTTTTACTCCATTTACTCACACTCCCAGTTGTAGTTGTAATTACGACTGGCTGGAAAAAAGTGCTGGAACAAAGGACATTAAATCCTTTTTCCCCGCAGAAAAAGCTGCTCGGATGTTTGCCAAGATGGGAAAATACACAGTGAAATAGATTAAAACTTGTGCACCTACACACACACACAGGCATTAAAAACAATAAAAAAATGAATGTACATACAATGTGCTGCCAGTTAGTAGATATTATAGCTGTGTAATCCAAAAAATATCAAAGCTTTATTATTATTTTACTGTACTTAAATATTATTCATACATGTCGACACAATATCGCTGAGTAAACTTGCTCTTTTGTTTCTATGTCATGGTGGCGCTAAGGCTTCATTCAGAATTGCTCAACGGTAAATAAGCTGAGGTTGTCTGTGTTTTGTACAAGTGTCAAAAATTTTCTAGAAGGTTTTTTCACTGTATAGGCACGTATGACCAGAGACCACTAACGAGTTACACTTTAACACTCCAATTCTTGTTGGAAAATAAATGCTGTCCCAAACAAGTAATAACTTGTATCACATCAGACACAGTGTGTGTGTGCTGATGCGTGAAACGTCAATGTCTTCAAGATTTGAGTTGTGAACGTGATAACAAAATAGAAAATTATTGCGTAAACCAAAAACACACACATATATGTATAGGTATATATATATATATAAGTGTAGAGAGTGAGTGGCAATAGGTATATCTATTTATTTCTTGTGACAGAAAATGTCTTATTTAGACATGCTGTCTATTTTCCTTCCCAGACATTTATTGTGCTTCCTGGAACATTTTTTTTGCAAATTTTTGCTAACTACGTATGTGTAAGGAAGATAATAAATATGTATAAAATGTTTATACTACACGTATACCTATATATACCTATAAATGTATAAGCCTCAGATTGGGTATCAATTTCAAAATGCACATGGCCAGACTTTTCTTTCATACACCACACCATTTTCTCTACTTGACTGATGATGTATGAGAGATTTGGGAAAGTTGGCAGGTTGAAAAGGTGAGGAGAAACATTGAAAAAATTGGTGTATATTTTTTTGCAGATATACGGAAGCGTAGAGCCATACACATTATTTTAGCATTATTGATATTAATATTTCATATTATGGCAAACTGTTCCAAGAACTGAGAAAGGGTATATGGTTGCTGTGCGGGAAAAAAATGAAGAAAAATCGCTTGCCGTCTTCCATGATATTATTATTATTATTACTACTACTACATTGGTCGCTCTTCTTACCACCACCATTATCACCACACATACAGCTAACAACACTTACACAAAAGAGCATGCCACCGAGCCACACAAAAACATTCATCACACGCCCGGTGAAGAAAAAGATGATAATAATAATGATGATGTTTTGCTGCGTACATGATATGATATTATCCAGGTATTCTTTCTTTTCCCCATACCAAAAAATGTATAAATATATAGCGCATATATGTATGTACATACATGGGGTTAGGGTATATCGAAAACACCGCTCATTCCTCACTATAATTTCTTAATATGAAATACGTTGTGTAATAATAATAGTCACTCAACCTATTTAGTTACTTGCTTTAGCTTCTTCTTTCTGCACACGTCTAGTCTGCTTGGTCTTATATAAATTATTATTACCAAGGATTCCCGAGTTTTTTGGTCATTCCTCCAACTTCTCCAAGAGTTCCAACATCAACGTCATCATCATCATCATGCTGCGTCTAGTTTTCTTCTCCCAACGTCACACGGCATATCAATGTGGAGATTATTTTTGCCCTTTTTTCAGCAAAATGCAGACAGCAAATATTACGCTTTTCTCTTTCACTATTTTTTCTTCTTCTTGGACTCTCAAACTGACTGAGTGAGTGAATAAGTCTTTTGCAGATGGTTTTTTACTTGGCTCCCTCTGTGCCACTCTAAATTTTATTATGCACATAGAATATTATCAAAGTTGGGGGAAAATGAAATAGGTATTTGCAATATTCCATATGTTTTGATATCGCAATGTTTTTAGTTTTTTTAACTTTATACACATTAGTCAAACGATCAAAGCGCACCAAAGCAGAACGGATGGTTTTGTAATTTAATCATAGAAAGTTATTTAAATACATGAATGTGAAACCAATTTAAAACATTTTTTTCTTCAACTTTTTAAAGTATGCGTGCTTTGCTTTACGTCAGGTCAGGCACCACCACTCCCAACTGTCAAACTTGGCAGGCTCTTATGATTGCATTTCAATAAAAATGCTGTCTTATATACATGCCATATGAAAAGAAAATTGAAACAGTTTAATGCTAAATAGATATATGTATCCAGTAGGAGTTGCCTAGGTGAATAATAATACAATAAAAAATTCCATTGTTTTGTGCTACCTCTATTGCGGCTGCTGGAAAGGTGAAATATCTGCTGCTTTACTTGCTGCTACCACGCATTTTCAACTTTTTCCCTGCTTCAACCTAATTTGTAATCTTTTTATTCCACCGCTTTCATACCGTCTTCTGTAAAAAAATATCTTGAGATCAGCATCACCATGATTGTCGTAATATTGGAGAAGAGCACATTGCTAAATTCTTGTGTGTTTGACGAAGAAAATAGCATTTAACAAAGATAACCTACAATGTTGCTTGCTGCTCCTTCCCAAATACGCTTTCGCAATTTTATTATTATTGACTAAAATTGAGGAAAAGTTTTGGAATTCAGGACGACGAGAAAGTTTAGTCCCAAGGCCGATCTACCCACCTGTGCTGTGCAGAGAGAGAGATAGATAATATAATAATATTCTTACAACAAGATATACTCGATAAAGAGCAAGCGTCCACGGATAGTATTGTTTATCTTTATACTTTCATTTCCTAATACTCTGACCTATCAACATGCGCTATTGCCTATACGGTACAAGCACCAGGGACGAGCCTATACAGCTACACAATGTATAGAGCATAAATATGTAGTGGAAATTGGAAGTAATCGAACTTTAACTCGACAAGGCTTGGCGTATGGTAAATTGTGATGAAGACAACGGCAAATGTAAGCTGATTGAGAAGTCGCTCTTTTTCTGAATCTCAATCCCCATCATCCTGACAGTGATGTTTCTAAAAATAATGTATACTGTTTCTCATGGTAGCAATGTACTCGGTAGACAATATTGGAAATGAGCAATGGAAAGGAAATTATTGCTGGAAGAAGACGAAGAAGAAAAAGATAAAGGGCGCGCGTGTGTCTGTGATAAGGTAAAAAATGTCTTTGGAGAAAAGCAGGATGATGAAACATAACAAGGAAAACTTTTTGTCATAACAAGAAGACTATATTTAACAAACTTTTGCTCATCCTCCTGCCAGCAGCAGCAGCATCATCTTCATAAGATATCAACGTTGTAATCAAAACGAGTGGTAGGTAGTGTAGTACAACAAAGTGTATGTATGTAACAAATAATGCAATATAAAAGTAGATACATAGATTGTCGACTTTTTATCTGTGCTGGTTGATAGTTAAGCTGTAGTATGTACGGCGACAGGGAAATTTCATTTTATAAAATCCCCGGCACAACCGAAACAGTGAGGAATAGCAACTCTGGCCTTGTCAGAGGAAACTTGCTGATGCAGAATTCCATTTTTTTGCACTTTGTGTTCATTAAGTTGCGAGGTAACTTTTCACAAATATGGAAAACACGATATTATTCTGACTGTCTGTCTGTAAAAGGGCTATTTCTCCTTCTGTTTTTTTTCTTGGGACCTTTCCTCGCAGCTGTACAATGTCGATACTTATTTGAACAGGTTTCGGATCGTCATTTTAGTACATAATGTAGTTATCAAAGAACTAGCATGTTGTTTCGCTATATACTTAAGTTGTTTAATAATGAACGGGAACCTGTGTATGTGTGCACAAGGCAATCATTCTGTAAACGATGTGCCTTATGGAATGGTTGACAGGGAGAAACTGATTTACATTTCTGATGGCAATTGTATAACGGTATTTATTGCGAATAAACGAAATAAGTCGGAAGATAAAAATATCACTTTTTTCGGCAGCGACGATAATCTAATTAAGTTACAATGCAAGGAAGCATAAAGTATAGCGAAAGTTTTATCAAAGACTGCGAAGCAAGTTTTTGAAGATTTTATTCAGGCAGTCTGTCCAGTCGTAACTGGGGTTACTCGAGAACAACTTTGAATTTTTAAATTATGCTTTCTACACTCAATTACTGGAAATTATCGATTGGATAAGTTTTGTATTCCACCATATTATGCGTTAACGGCAGCAACCCTTACTGCATACTTTAAAATCTAATGCTGTTGTTACATAAATCAATTAGACTTCTGCCTATGATGGGTTTTTTATGCCGCAGTCCTTATTCATAGCTTATATGGTTTACGTAGTATTGATATTAGACGAGAGTGTCTTCATCTGAATTATCTGCGTTAAGCCTAAATCACCTATTTATTTATAAGTTGGTAAACGAATTTTGCTAGAAGCGCGTTTACACATGGATCAATGTTAGAGTATTGAATATTTTAGCTTTAATATATTTACATTTATTTATTCCAATTGCCATCTGCAAATAAAACCATTATTGCCATATTAAAAAAGCTAGCATCAACTAACAAAAAATATTTTGAATAGAATTTACACTACTGCTGCTACATACTTGCAAAGTGCCAAATGGAATTAAGCTCTAATATTTTATTTATACTTTTGTTTCTTTTGATCTGTTCATACTAAATAAGGATGAACATGTATGTTTTTATTAAAACAATGCAACTTTTCAAGCGAAATAATTCAATGATATGTATTAAAATTAACAGTTGAGCCATAAATAAGCTAAAAAAAGAAGATAACATTCTAAAAAATTTTTATTGTATAATGTCTGAATGTATGCATGTAGGTGGCACTTACAAACTTTGAAATTCCCGGATATCTAATTTCCTGTCAGCTCAATAATCCTTTACTTTACCGCTATATTTCATTGGTGACGATAGTGGTTACATCAAAATGGCGACCATTATGCACGACTGACATATAAATACGTAGAGGAGGAAAGGGAGAGATGTAGAGAGAAAGCAAGTCAAAAATGCCTGTAAACTCACTCACTCCGCAGCATTGAGCAAGTATACAAGTACTTATCTGATTTTTCTCTCCACCAGAATGCCACTCTATTATGCCAACTCCACAACTGTAAATGACACCCGTTGCTTGTTTTATGTTGCTCTGAGAGCCTCTTTTTGTTTTGAAGGCAAGTGGACATTTGCATTTGCTTTGAAAAAAGATTGAAAGCACTTATCTTTTTTCCTGTACCACTGCGAAAGGATGCGAAACATTTCCTATGAGATTAGCAGCAAAAACTGTCTATGTACACGGCTTGAAAAAGCGGTACAACGCGCTGGTATACAAAAAAATGTACTTAGGTATATACATAATGTTGCTGACAACGGTTTGTTGGATGAAATGATGAAAATCGGAGAATCACTGCAGCCTGTCGTTGATGTATTAACAGCTGGAAAAACGGCATTTTCATGTAATGCATAATAAAACTCCATCATCATTCGTTCTAGACGGCTGCTCTTGTGTGAAAAAAGTGACTTTATACATATATATATATATATATAAATATATATCGTATATATATATATATACTGTCATTTCCTGAAGCATTTACTATTATTCTTCTATTATGTAACAACAGCGTGCACAATGAATCCAGAAATACATCCACCACCTTGGGTGGCTAAATCCTTTGCTGAAAACTGTTCCATTTTTACAGATACATACACCGGTTGTGGTAGTGTGGAGTGAATTTTTTTAAAGAGTGAGTTCTGTAGGTTGTAGGTTTCTTGAATAAATTACATTACGCCTTTGAAATTTAAACAGAGCTGTTCTCCCTGACTTGTTCAGTCTTTGATGGATTAATGAAGGAAAGCATGGGTTCCATTTTTTTCTACACCAAATCACTTCAAAGCTTATCAGTGCAGCAAAGTGATGGTGTTCAGTGATCATACGAGAAAAAAAATCTCCAGCCTGTACACCCAAAATGATGATGAGTGATTGTCGGGGGATCGCGGGATGAAGTAAAACTAGGCATTTGCAAAGTTACCTACTCAACTGCTCTCACAATTTTTTTTTATCTGACAGCTAACGTTTTCATATTATTAATTATTTAAGCCTTGTATAAAAAAACAAAAGGTAAATAATAGGCTTTTCTAGTCAACAGGAGATTTTGTTTTTCAAGAATATTTTATCCCTAGGTAATCTAATTAAATTTGACTTGACTTGCGATGAAAATTGAATAGAATTGTTGGGATGGGAGAACATATAATCTATCATATTTGCACGAGTTATGCATAATAATAACAATAATATACTAAAAACAACAATAACGTGTAGTAGCGAGAAGAGGTGACATGGTACATAAGTAACTAAAATAAATAAATAACAAACTATTACTATTATGTATGTATATAAAAAGGTACAACACATTCAGTCTCTTTTACCTTTTGTACTTTTCTTGTTTATATAACTATTCTGCACTGCGTTTGCTTGTCTTTGAACTTTAGTATTATTAGGTACTTTGTTTTGTTTTATAGAAAAGTTGCAGTGTAGTGCAGATGTGTGCTGGAGATTAGCTGGGGAGTCTGGGATGCGAGAGGATATGGCAAGCATAAATATAAATATATCAGAGGAGACAGAAGCCATAAAAAAGGCAATGATTGTTCGCCATACCATGTATGCTACTTGCTACTACTACTACTGTTGTTGTTGTTGTTGTTGTTTTTCCTCCTGCAGCACAATCATTTGTCAGGGTAGTATTAGTAGTACATACCTTCAACATGTGGGACAAAATGAGCCGTCAAAACTTTATATCTAATGTACAATCCAACCTTTTCCCAGCACAATCATTTGTGAAGGATAAAAAATTGTATTTTTCCTGAACGTGTTCACTGTTTTTAGAGTCATTTTTTTGCTTTCTTCATCCCTTCCAAATTTACCAAACATGACAAGAATTTGATGTCACAGGAGTATATTAATATTATTAGAAAAATTATTTTTTTAACTTGCTGCTATCAAAGGACGAAAGAAAGTGGGAAATATTATCAGAGTAGCAAATGCCAGTGCAGCATCATCAAAAACGAGCCTTTACAACTTGTTTTTATTCAATTAGCAAAAGGACAACTAGGGCAGCTGTCGTCAAGAAAATGTCGTTAAAACATACATACTTGCTAATGTGACTTTTACTTGCTTTGAGTATACAAATGTAAATAATTGATGATGCTACTTTATAGTTACTTTTGTAATTTTAACTACTACTCATTTGTATTTACCTTTTTAGAAATGTGAACTTTCATGATAGGAAATATGGTCAAATAAATGGCACTACATACTAGCAAGATATTTTGTACTTTGTGCAGTTGTATTAAGAAAATCGTAATTATTTTTTTTGCCCTTGATAACTGTTGTTATTACATAGGCATATAATTTATCACTTCCTTTCAAAGTCAAGTTTTTGGGGAGCCAAAAGTACAAAATGTGTTAAATTGAGCTGCAACTTTATTTTTTTACATTTTAATCTGTTATCGTTTCAAAACATTAATCCTGCCTACATATCAGAAACACTCTTTCGTAATGTCGTTTGTTGTTTTGGAAAGTTCTGTCTAGGTAAACATACAAGTAAATAAATATATATACTATGAACTACACACTAAGAGTATTTGCTATAAAGGCAGCAAAATTAGCCATTTACTGATGATCTTTACATTATTCCATTTCGCTGGAAGCTAGAACGTTTCTTTTTTCTTTGCCTTTTCTCAGACTGAATTCTTCCACTCATACATGTAAGCTGTTATTCCAAAAATGCACTTAAGTTACACTGCAGATGATAGAAACATGCGACTACTACTACTACTACCACTACTATGACGTTGAAAAAGACTGAAGAAACGATTCACGCACATGAGCATGTTAAATGGAGCCGAGAACATTTTTCAGTCAAACTCTTGTCCTAATTGCAAACCACTGAATGAAGCAAGTTTTTACCTTAATCATCCAATTTCATCAAAAATGGCTTGCTCCTTGCTTGAGACTGCTTAAAGTAGAAAGTATACGGTAAACGCTGAGAGAACAAAGTCACTATAGCACTTAAATAAATACAGCATCCCAGCTCTGTACCAATCGGAAAATGTTTTTTTTTACAAATAAAGTATACATTTAAGAAGAGGCAAGAGAAAGGAATGAGAAGTGTGGCAGCAAGGGAAGTGCAGGAAGTAAGAAAATTACATTTGCCGTTGAAGACGAATTCCTTCCTGTAAATTAGAAGAACAGAAGAGAGGGTCGAACTCGGAGAGAAATCCTGGTTTGTAGTGGAGTACTACTCAAATGAAATTGAAGAACTGTGTGCAATGGGTTTGCTGTATACTATGACTTTATTACTAATTTCGAGAGATCGAAATTATAAAGAAGACGGCTACACTGTCTGTTTTCTGTCTGTTTGCCTGCGACTGTGCTCTCCTCTTTTCTCTGTCGTGCAAAGTTCGCTGTAACTAACTTGCTACTCTACAACAAAATATTTTATTACACATTGCCTTTGTTAGCTTGATTATGGCTGCCGTGTTGCAACAATTGCTTGGAGAAAATCAGTGAGATTGTTTATCTAATCCAATGTTTTAGTTGTACTATGCTATCCAATTTTGAAGTTAAAGAGAAAGAAGACCTGCTGCTACTGTAGCTAAAACTGTAGAATACTTTTGTCCTTCAAATCATTTTGACAATTCTACACATCTGAAATCTAACTAAACTACTGTGCTTTCTAATAATGTTTATTTTTTTGCTTCATCGAGAATGTAATATAGTTCTTGTCTGTACAAAAGTGACAATGTTTTTCACTACTTACCTATATGAAAAGTATGCGACACAATCATTTTTATAGCATTAATAGCTGGATAAGTTGGGTTCATGCATTCGGCATTACGGACAGTCAAATTATTCTGGGTTTTCTTCAAACTTAAAAAAGTTATTTTTTTCCGCAATTTTCCCAATTTTTTAAAAAATTTGGTCTTTTAAAGCAAGTTTGAATTTCATTAAAGCCAACTTGGAAACCAGTTCCGTGAAATTGCTCAAAAATTCATTTGGAGGAATATGGAGCAACTTTATGTTTGCATTTAGAAGCAAAATTTTCATTTTCCAAATCCTACCATGCGGATTGACTAATAATGATCAATTTCACAATTATTTATTTCTCCGGACAAAACTTTCGCTATACTTAACGTTATGCCTTTACGCAGGTAAATTCCTAAATTTAATGTTATAACTACCAAGGTGTATATTAAATATGTGCATACATAAATAACTGGTGTCACAAAATATTTTTCAGATAAAATTCTGACATGATTTCTCTAGTAATTTACAATCATGTTTTTCAAAGAACTATGAAATTAACCAACCAAAAAGTATTACTAACAATTAAAAATGTTATCAACGTTAATAAAGTTGATTTCTCAGTTGTTGGTACGTGCATACAAGAAAACTCATCCAGTTTCCATTGCACCAAAAAACTTCATCCTACTTGATGGTCTAGAATTCTGCAAGGTTACACAACATAACATTGACATGTTACTCTTACGAACTTTAATTGCAATTGTCTTTCATCATAGGCAATATGTGAAGAGCAAACATCGTGGTTTAATTTCAATTTTTAATACAAGTTCGGCTACGAGAGCAGAAAAATTGTCTACACAATCCATTTTTCCTTGAAATTTTGTGGTTCAAGTGTATTTAGTAGACGGTGCAAAATGCGCACATGAGCTGAATGCGTAAACAGCAATTTGCAGCAACAGAAAAAAAACAAAAAAGGCTGCCAGCCAGCAAAACTACTGAACACATGTGAACGTCTCAGTTGTACGTACGTACATACCTTATAAAAGAGGTGCACTTTAGAAAGTTAAAAGAGTGGAAAGAAAAGCTTACTACATACTGAAGTGAAATTTAAATCAATATTACCTACCGCCGGCTTTATCATCTCACATGGATGACTGCTACTACGTTACATGTTTTCTTTCTTTCTCACATTGCAAAACCATTAAGATGTTCAGAGAAACTGAGGACGGTGATCAGCGCTAACTAATAGCTGAAAGCATGTACATATAAGTGGTCGTTGCAGAGATCGAAAAAAAATTAAAATGTAAAATCAGCCAGAAATCTCTCACTCTCTCTCTTTCTGGGAACTAAATTTGTTCAGATAATGATATTCTACACGGAATGCTACACTACGTAATAATGGTTTATATTTGTTATATTATGTAAGACGTAAATGTTACATAAGTTGCTACTCTGAGTATTACCCAATTTCACGAGCAGACAGCCACCTTTCATTCATCTTAAATGGTATGCATCATGTTATGAAGGAGGAGACCGAGAGTCAAGCCAGCAGCAAGAGAAAGCAGTATTACCTCATCTCATCGACGTAATCCACGTTCATAATTTTATTCGGAGAAGAAAAAAATCCAGAGGATTTCATATCATTATTATTATACTTTTTTGCTGCTCATAGAACCCTGTCACGAACTAAGCTTCAACCCATGGGGAATGTCAATGAGCGTGTGCCAGGCACGGTGAAGATAAGCAGACATCCGGTATGGAACAAAAAAGCAGTGTTGTCGTCTCTGTACAGTTATTAAGCATTATGGAAATAAATAAGTTGTGCTGCTATAGTTTTGTCGACTTTTTTACTTGCACACAGTAGTAAGCGATACAGGTATGTATGTATTGTTACCGGTCGATTTCCAGAAAGCACTTTGCTTGACAAGGGGTTGTTTTCCCAGAAAACCCTTTGCTCAAGAACTCTCAGTGCATTTTACTGTTTGTTGGGCTAATTAATAATTAATAGCAATCAGTGTCAATATCTTCTCAATTTTCAAAATTGTACTAAACACATGCAACTGTCTATTTCCTTTGTGATTACAAGTTTACGTAGTTCAAGACATGATTAGATAGTAGTGAGATAGCTTGGTGAAAAAATAGTTTCAGCTTGTTCTTGGAAATTTGTGACCGGACTGCAAACTCTCTGGGCAGTGTTTCTCAGGAAAACGGCCTACACCTAGTATATATACTTTGTATATACCAAATTGATTAAATTCCAAAAAAGCACATACAAGTACATAAATACATACAGAAATCCTATTCAAGGCAAAATTTTCGTTCTTTTGCTGATCAGTATTTTAAAAGCTACCTGATCATCACTTATTTATTATCAGCACAATAAAAGAAAATCAGTAAAAGTAAAAATTCATCATAAACCTATGAAACTGTATTTGACAACATGGTATACTGGTTACGTTGAAATGTATCTTATAACGGAAGGACAGAAAAGCTTAAGCTGCAAAAATGCTTACCAGGTCCGTCCATTGTATGATTCAGGATATAAAAGTAAGTACACAAAAAGAACAAACTAATCCTTTTCTCCAAAAGTTTTGTATTCAAAACTTAAGAATCATCGGATCTCCCCCAATTTTTAAAAAGAACTATAACCAGGAGCAGTATAACAAATATGTTAACAGAAGAGAGGGAGAGAGGAAGAAGATTTCATGAGATTTCCACTGATGTGACCAGCCCAGAAGACATTTGGGAATAAAAAATGTTTATCGTCGACATCCTTGCTTATACTTGCACAAAAAATCCCATTATCTACTTGGTTTCATTAAAGTGGACTTGAACGTGTCTGTACATTTTTCAACTTGAGCTGCATAATATGCTCAAGACTCGGTCAGTAATAATGCTGGCAAGCATGAAAGAAGCTATAGAGCGAATAAAAAATGCACATGGACATGTAGATATTTGGTACAGGTATAGATAGAGTCAGCACAGGAGTATGCATCTTTACAGCTCTGATGTAATGAAGGCCGCGAACGGAATTTGAGAGAGGGAGAAAAAAAGAAGAAAGCGGATCATCATGATTATATCATACACACATTAGAAAGTTGTGCGATTTCATACAGAGAGAGAAAGAGAGTTTGAGTTGAGGCACGACATTTATATTGCAACTAACCATCCAACATTCCGCACACACACACAAATACACGCGAGAGAGAATATAGGACTCAACTTGTAAAAAAGCCACAAACAGACAAGAAGAAGGCCAAAGGCTATTTTCAAGAGAAAAGAGGAAAATAGCTTGCTGAAGCATTCATTGAACAGGAACTGAGCTCAAATATTCCTTTTAACCATTCGGATCACATCCTGTGAAATTTGGCACGTACGGGCAATACCAGCAGCACCAAGCACCAAACAAGAGACCACATATGGACCCACCTCTGTCTCTACCTCTACTACTTTCCCTGCCACAAACAACTGCTACTTCACAAAAAAAGTTTGAAACTCTTAAGCTAGCAGCACAGCGGCAGCGAGTACCATTCCACTACTTCTACTACTACCACTGAGCAGCAGCTCCACACAATACAATATAATAATTGAAGAAATACCACTGGAGAATCATCATTATCGTTGGAGCAATAACGGTCACACACGAGTGATGGTCTGAATAAGTGCGGCGGTTGTAGTAGTAGTAACAATAATAATAATAATATTTGCGGGCGTGTAAGATTTTGTCGGGAAAGAAACCGTGAAAATTTTCCACCACTTTCCAGGTGTCCTCCTCTCTAGAGAATGCGTAAGTAATATGCCCAATAACAAAGAAAAGGTCGCCAAACATATGAGATATGGAGTACAGAGGAAGGAATTTACTGCGAATAATGAGTTTACCGGTAGGAGAATCATGCTCGACAACATAAAATACCATCATAATATACAGTAAACTGAAAAAGGATGTTTCCGGAACAAAAAAATATAATATACTTCAATTGACTGCTGAGTGCTGAGCACACATTCCTATATGTATAGCATGGTATCATTGGGAGTTGGAGAAATGGTCAAAGCTAAAGCACCATGTAGTGATCCTCATTTATTATCTTCATTATGACAGCATTACATGTGTATACAGAAAAAAAGAAGAAGAAAAAAAAACGATTGTCAGCATAATGGTAATAATAATGATAATGTTGTATGCGCCTAATAAGGACACATTTTCAGCAGTAATCAATAGAGGAAAAAAGTCTACATATACGCGTTATTCTGTGGAGCTTCTTCATTTTTTTTATCCAAAAAATGCTTTTCTCACTTTTATTCAATTTTTTTCTCGATAAATTATACTTTGACAACAAAACATATATATGTCTATATATATTTACTGTCGATTTGGGATTCATTGAGTTGACTACAAGCATACTGATTAGTGATTAGATTATACTTATTCTTTTCTTTCCTTCTCATTTTGTGTCGATTATGTCTTCAAATAAATAAAAAGTGTGTAGTGTAATCCCTATCACTATACTACTAGAGTGCAATTACATTTTGTCTTGATGACTTTAGGGAATAATTTGTTTTTTTTTCTCTCTCTCTATCTCTCTTCTTTTTTCTTCTTCTTTCAACTCATGTTCAGTACACTGACTCATTTTGCTAAATAACAAGTAAGTACTTACAGAAATGGGTATAATGATTATTTATTTGTTTGTGTGTATGTGTGTGTGCCTGAATTGAATTGTTTATTTGCTGTAAGAAGAGCACAACTCTTAAGTACTTTACTTGATGATGTTGTTAATATGAATTGTTAGACTTTCACAATGGCTCACGAATTAGTAACTATGAAATCGTAAACTTTCCACTTTCACGCCACTCATCCCTAATACAAATGATCAAACTTGTGTAGAAGCATTTTCCCCTATTTAATTGCTCTCATAATTCCCACTTGTGGGAGAGAAAGTGATGACAGGCTTCTTTCATATAATTATAGATACTTTTATTGCTTATAGGAGAGAACATAGCAGAAGCAGAAAGTTTACGTTTTTACAAGTGGTTTCCACCAAGAGAGACCGTGAGTAAAGGTATAATAATAATCTGTGTAGTATTAAAAAACAATGCGTGAAGTGGCTCACTTTCTCTGGCGATGTGTAAGTAAAATTCTGTACATATTTCATTGATCTAAATTCATTGACTGTGTGAGCGCTCGAGTATATAGTCGCAATATATTGGTGATTTCAATGTTCACTCAATAGCATTAAAATCAAAATATGGTGGTGGTAGTCATCATTACGACAAGCCATACTGTGGTAAACGAAACTGTACTAAAAACTTTTCTGGGTAGCTTGAAATGCGTAGCACATGGAATATACTCCAACTTTTACAAGCACCACTAATTTACTACTTTTATGAAATCCAGCAGCGCTAAATATGTTACACAACAGAAAAGCATAATAGGTATACATATATTGCAAAGTCACCACTTTAGTGTCTGTTCAAAAAGCTCTAACGACTTAACAAAATGCTATCATTTGCTACTCACTCTTTTGGAGTGGTGGTGTAGGTATTTGAAATTTTAGTGCGTTTTAACTTTTGATATTATTGATGACATGATGCACTTGTTGTAATTTGTTTTTACAGGACCCTATGATTGAAGAATCATTGATGCATATGGCCGATCAACAAACTACTTATGGAGAAACAGCGAACATGCTTATGTAAGTTGTTGTTTGTACTATTTACTTATTAAAAAGTTTCTTAATATTTTGCATAGGTAGGTATTTGATTTTTTTTAAAACAGCCAGAAATAACAAAATGTTTGATGTAGGGATTTTCCCTGAGAGAGATCCATTTTTCAGCGATTTCTAACAGATTGAGAAAAAACTTTCCACAAAAGTTGAGAGCAGGCAAAGAAACCTGATATATGTAATAGCTGGCAAATTCACTCTACTTTGCTTTAGCGTAATGTACATACATAAAAAGTTGTTCTTGACGTAGGTACAATATCTTAGAAAAAAGTCAAAGTACAATTCAAAATACAATTTACATGATTCATGATGGTCACTAAAAAGAAGGGCTTTTCTTTTATCTGTTTTTATTTAATAAATATACAAATTTGGCAAAACTAAGAATGAATCCCTAATATTGGTTATCATCATCATGACCACCAGTAGCAGCAAAAAAAGGAGAAAAACTAACAAATCGTATAAAAATCGATTTCAAGATAAAGATTTTTTTACGGATTCATCTCTTCAAAAACAACAAGTGTTCAATTTAAATAAAACGAGAGCAGATATACCAAGTTTATTATAGAAAAATGCATCTTTATGATTGCATAGTTTATAGTGACATAGGCTTGTCTAGTGAGTGGATCTGGTCATTTCTCTAATATAAAACCTACATTCTGTTCTGTCCATAAAAAACATAAGGCCGTATTAAAGTTACTACGGCAAACTAGGTAAATATCGTAAACTTCAAAACGACTGTAAAATATGAAGTGGCAAACACACCCCAAACCAGCATTTTATCGTAGAGTACGACCATTCATGTCATAAAAGGAACCATTTGCAGTTTTTTAAATATGTTTGTACAATTTTATTACAAGGGAAAAGAGTCTACATTTTACAAGAATATTATCATTTTTATTCTCTATTCAACAGAAAAACTGCCTTGTCTTTTTTAGGTAATATAATATGTCAACTTGTCAGCAAAGATTTTTTTTAGATTGTATTCAATCGATAGTTAATATGTCAAGATAAACAGGAGCAATACAAGCGGGAAAACATGGAACTAAGTATTATTATTATTCTCTTCTTTTTAATCT
>JAHZMT010003824.1:0-10893 GCA_027743785.1 Sinhomidia bicolor
AAAATGTTGTAGTTAATACTAAAATTGGGAGAAAGTGAAAAAGGCATAAAGTAGAACAAAGTAAAAAAAAGTGTCGATAAACTTGTCGCCGTTTGAGAAATCTGTCATTTTGTAGCTTTTGTTCTCTTCTGGAAAGTATGATACATTTCTCTAATTTACACACTGCCATTAGTCTACCGAAACTTAAATTAGCTTTAATAATAAAGCCAATATGGTTGGTCTTGACTTTGAAGTTTTAAATTAAGAAAATTGAAGGAGAAAAAAATGTTAAAAGCATAATTGTAGTAACTTTTGTAGTTGCTCAGAAAAGTTTTGAAGAATGTCGTGTGCTGCTATACTTGTCTTTTTTATTTGTGTCTGCCTGCATATTTGCCAAAAATTTCTTTAATCTTTTTTTGTACACGTGACAGCTTTCTATATAAAAAAGCTAATCAATTAAAGAGCTTATGTAGATAGTGAGAAAATATTAGGATTTACAGTGTTTAAGGTTAAATATTTTTTATCAAGAGCCATTAGCAGTAAAAAGAAGTGGTGGATTTTTTTTATAAAATGCAGCTTTCTTTCTACCGCCAAATGACAAAGATGAAGTGTAGCCTGTTGGGTTTTTTTTTGAGACGTTGACGTATTTGCCTAACTGCCTTTCATAATATGCTTCTCTCTGAGTACTTTTTGCAGGCAAAAAAGTAAGAATTTTTCATAACTCTAAACTGAAAACAAAAAAATGACACTTTCTCCACATTGAATGTGCAGGCACTTTTTCTACTCACTGTATATTTAAAAGCGTGTCTAATAAAAATTCAATTCTAACCCAGCATATATTATCTTTTGAGGACAACTACTACTACTATGCCTGGTTGGGTTAATATAAAACCGGACTTACCATTAAACTTTGTACGATAGTTTGCCGGATTTAAGGAAATCCCGCTTTAAAAAAGTTTTTAAATAAGTATGCTGCAATATATATACCAAAGCATAAGCCGTGTGTCACATTGCACACGCGTACACTCTCTATTCATTCAGTAGCAGCAAGCGCTTTTGAATTTTGTAAGAAAAAATCTGAATTGTAATGTAAAAACGGAGTTTTTTTCCAAGTTTCTTTTTCTCTCATACACACAACCATGTCATTTTAAATTGCAGAAAAAAAAGTCAAGAAACGGGTGCTGCTTGTGAAAAAAAGAAAAGAATTCTATCCCATTAGTGGGATTTTTTTTCCTGCTAATAATCAACGGATATGAAACTAAATGTTTTTTTCTTCTCTTTTATGTTGATCTATTCTCCTCTTTCGGGAAAAAAATATTCTTTTCACTTTTTTGTCCCGCACTTTACTACTTTATTTTTTTGTAAAAAAATTTATATACATACATATATAAAGTTGGCTTTGTGACCGATAAACGGAACATGAAAAGAAGTGAAAGATATGAAAAAGAAGAGAGAAAAAAAGTTTTATTTTTTGAAAGAAAAAGAAAGATTTCAAGTCTCTCTGGAATTTGTCGTTTTTTCTCTTCCTGCCAGTCTCACGGAATTAGATTAGAAATTGGGATCACACAGTATACATACCTAGTGGATTACTCTGTACGAATACCTACATAAAGTTGTCAAAAGCTAATATGTGGATTTTTCTGGGAAAGATTCTTTTTTTATTCTTCATCTCTTTTGAAATGCATCTTTTTTTCTGTTCAGGTATCTAAGTACCTATATATAGTTTCAACTCAAAAAGATTTTTTTTCTCTCTCAAAAAAGTAACTCGACTTGTTTCCTTCGTCCCTTTAGAAAAAAACGAAGATCAGCTTTTCTTCTTGTAAAAATAGCCAAGTTGAGAAGAAAAAAAAGAAAGTTGAGTCGTTCCATAAACCATTTTCAATTTTCTTCCTTTTTCCAACAATAGTTTTTTTTTATCTTTTTCACAGGCGAAAAATATATATACTTGCTTATGTAGGTCCTCTCTAGCTGCAATTTTAGGTTACGCAAAAGGAAAAAATTGCGCACACATTACAATTTACCTAAAATTTTTGCATTATCACCGCCACACCACCATCCTCTTTCTGTCAAATGCAAAGGGCCTTGCAGTAAATAAGATTTAAGGATAATTTGCATGAAAAAAAGCAAAACTTTTTTTTGCATCGACATCTCGTTCCACTTTAACTTTTTGAACGGTGGTGGCATCACAAGTTGAAGTATAAGTATGCAGTAGTCTGTGTAGTAATAATGTATTGATTATGTACCTAGTAAATAAAAAAAAATGTTTTGGGCCAAGAAAATGGCGACGACTAGAATCATCATCATCTTCACTTTTCGGTTCAGGTTTCCATCCAAAAGTTGGCGGCGGTAGAAAAAAAAGAGAGAAAAAGTATTTAGCAAGTCATTTTTTCCCTCCTGCCTGCCTCTTTCAATATATATTTATTTTTTGAGCATAAAAAACGTATAGAGTACCTTGTTTGTAGGTTGCTGGACTCATAAAAAAGGTTAGTAAATGCTAAACTGTCTGAAGAACATTTTCCTCCTCTTATTATTACGCCTTTTGGCTCTAAAGGGTTGACTGCTAGACTGTGTGTTCAAGGAAAAGTGAATTTTTGTTTGTGGATATATAAAAAAGGCATATGCGACGAAGGAGGGAACTTACTAGAATGCAAAATGGGATTTCCTGTTTTTTGGCTGCCATAAAATGCTGATACTTTTGTTGGTTGTGTTGGAATATTATTATTACATGTTCTTTTATGTACACTATGTATGTATATTATGTAAGTTGTTGTCATCATCATTTGTGATTTTTTTGTGTGTTGCAGTTCGGGAAGATGTGCCAGAAGGAACGATAGTCGCAACCGTATTTGCAACGGATCAGGATGTGAGTAAATCCGTTGGAATAGTGACATCAACGAGAAGTGGCTCGGGAAGTGGTGGTGGTGGCGGCAGTGGTGCTAGTTCCAACAACATGGGCACTGATACAGTCATCCCGGACTCTATAACTTCCAACTATTTGGCCTACTTTATTGTTGACGGGAATGAGAAAGGACACTTCAAAGTAAGCAAATCATGTTTTCTAAAATAAAATAAATTTCAGAGCGCAAAAGAGAAAAAAAGTTACACACTTTCATTTCACACTTCACTTATAAAAATAAGGTACCAATAACTACTATTCAAGAGAAAAGAAGAAAATGGATAAAAAAAAAATAATAATAAAAAGCTGTAAAAATGTCTGCGTATTGTTGTGATTATGACGGAAAAAAGATGATGATAGTACTTACATATTATGCTCATTTCTCCAGTTTTTGTTGTGCACCATGTAGGTAGTGCGGTGTAGATAAAGTGGGTGCCAAAACCTATTATTGTCACACATTTACTCTTCCGCCGCCGCCGCTGCTTTCTCCATATATATCCTAAAAAAATAATGTAACACTTGACTCTCGAGCTGCTTTATTGTTGCTGCGCTTTTTTTGGTGATAATAATAATCATGCTAATGTTGGTTGCTCTTTCTGATGCTGTTGGTGCTGATGATGCTGTCGCATTGACTTGTCTACTTGTTTGATGTTGCTGCTACTGCTATGCTGCTACTCTATTATGCTACTTTCCTATTGCTACGTTTGATCTGATCAAACAAAAAGTCAAACAAGTATAGTGTGCTTTTGTTTATAGTAGTAGTGATGTCATTCCAGACAGACAGGGAGAGAATAAAAAAAATTTGCTTTTTTTCAAACAAGCTTATTTAGTGCCACTCCATATTTGAGATTGTTGTTGCTAAAACACAAGTGAGGCAGAAAAAGAATAATGGAGTGAAAGTGAATGGATATTATGTGCCTGCGTAAATAGTGCACGTCTCTCTGTCTCTTCTGTTATTCTACTGCGACTCTGACGATATGGCTTACTTTTACCCAAGTATTGTTATAGCTTATTGCTTGCGTACATCAAGATGATGGAGAATATTAGGAGAGAATAAAAATGTTACATTTTATGCTACTACTACTACTATTATTGTAGTGAGTATGTATGCATGTATTATGTATGTATGTATATTGCACAGTTGACTGTGTGATTGTTTGCCTTTTTTGCTGTAAGGATTTATCGCTGTAAAAATGCAAAAAGTCAAATGGGAGCAGTTTATTTTTTTTTTTGGTGACAGAAAGAAATGGGGTGTTTTCTTTGAAAGATGAAAAAAATGTATGTACTTTTTGAAAAAAAGAGTGAAAAAAAGTTTGCATAAGTAATATGGAGTGTAAATGCTTATCGATTTCCTTTACTGCTGTTGTAACTGTTACGCTTTTTTTAAAGAAAAACGCTAAAGGCACAAAGTTTGAATATACCAAATTTACTTTTGAAAACAATAAAGCTGTATCGTTCTGGAACAATTCATTAATTTCGGATAAAATAAATACACAAGACAAAGTACAACAGCTTTTGACGCGTACTATTATTATCTAGTATTAATATTATTTACGATTATTAAATCACTTTAGAGTATTTTATGTTGTTGTAGTTAGGTAGTTGAGTTTTATTACTTTAAATAATGATGTTTTGTGGTCACACTCTGATTCCAGCCATTGCTAGTTTACTGCCAAGTTTCATAATAAATTAAATTAGGTAGGTCTGTAGTCTGTAGGTAGTTGTTTCTACGCAGAAGTCTTTTTGACAAAATTGTGTTATTTACAAGATTTCTAGGTGAAATATTGTTCTTCAAGTTGAAATGGATTACAGTAGCAGCAGCATCTTCCATAACTTCCTTTTGAGATAAATAAAGCGTTCCATTCAATTCAATTCCTCCTTTGTTTACTTTTCTTTCAACGCCACTACTATAGCATCGCTGAGTGAGTTTTATTGATTAACCTCCACCCAATTCTACCGTTTTCAGTTTAACTTTTAACTTGTTTAAACTTCCCCTAGTGAATCCCATTCAAAAAGGAGGACACCAAAGAATCAAACGGGGTGGTGGTGTTGGGTGGTAGTGAAAAGAGAGAGAGAGAGAGGATAGGTAGATTGGAAAGAGAAAGTCGAGTCGAGTGTTTGTGCCCATTTGGAAAAAGAAGAAAAGGGAAACAAGTCAAGTATAAACTACGTGATATACCGTCTGTCGTTTAAACGGCGTGGCTGTTTGAACATTTTTTTTGCTTGCTTCGTTTCACATACATTTTTTTGTGCTGAAGCCTGTGTGCTGTCAGAATAGCAGATAACAAGATTCCATGTGTGAAGAAAAGAGGCTTTTATTTATAGGGTTTTCTTGATTTCTCTAAATGGTATAACGTCACACGTGACCGCGTACACTGTAAAGATTAAAGATATATGTACCTAAATGAATATTATTATTATAGAATATTAATGACTACAATTATTATTGATATTTTTAAAAATAGCTTTAAAAATATTTATTTACAGCACCAGTGGTCCTCGTGAAACACATTTTTAATTCAATAAGTGATCTCTTTTTTCTGAAATACTTTTTTGTGCTTATTCCAATTTATTTCCTTTTACTACTGACGTTCATCATCAATGATGAAAATGCTAATGGACTGACTGACTGACTGACTGGAGCACAATCCAAATACCTGTTTTTATTGGATGTGCGTAATAGAATAAAAAATATATGTGTTGTTTGTCTTCCGCACTTATGAAGTTTTTGCTTGTTTTTTTTATTTGTCTGCGTAAAAATGGGAGCGTTCATTTAATTCAGAAAATATTTTAATACTAGTATAGTGCCTTCAACAATCAGAATGCTTTTAAAGGTTAGTCGTAAAGTATGGATTGTCCCGTGAATAAAAAAAAGACAATAAAAGTGAAAGTAAAAGCCGGACGGGCTGAAGTTTGTTGATGATGTTGAGTGAAAGCGAAATTCACGTCTAAATGGACTCAACGCACTTCAGGAGGACGGTGGTGGTGGCTTGACGGGCAGATAAACAACGCATTAGTATAGACTAGACTAGACTACTCTCCTCTCATCACGAACGCTTATTTTTTGCACGTGTACACTTTATATTTCTTTCTAGGAAAAAAAGCTTTTACTTTTATGCTCTGAACTGTCTGAACTGCAGAGTCTGGTTTGGAGTATACTATATGCTGGCTTGTATTATGCATTAGAAGAACACTTTTAAAACGAGACGTTTTTATACAATAATATTGAATATGAAAATTGTGAGTTACTGCACAAAAAAGCCTTTAATGGGCAATAAAGCAGTTTTTCGAGGAAGTCGAAATGTGAAATCTCTGGAACATTATTTAAGAGATGGTTTATTAAATAGAGTGCGTAGTAGTAGTACGCACTATGTGTACATTTAAATACTGTGTTTATTTTTTTATTCATTGTATTTTATTTATTGCCACAGATGAATGATCGCGGAGAGATTAGCGTTTGGCGACGCTTGGACTACGAACAAGATCAAAGGTTTCTCTTGAGCATTATTGCAACAGACGGGCTACACACGGACTATGCTAACGTCACTATTACTATTATGGATGTGAACGGTAAGCCCTAAACAAATCAGCGTAGTAAAGTGTCTCATTTTTAAACTACTGTCGTACATGCGGAATAAAAATGTGTATAATTTTTAACAAATATCTTTTCAGATAACTCGCCAATTTGTCCCTCCCCAGAGTACGAAATCGATATTTCTGAAGGTGCTTCAATTGGCACATATGTTATCAGTGTCGAAGCGTCCGACCCCGATCTGAGTAAGTAAAGCTATATATTACGGATTTTAAAACGGAAATACCATAATGGACTATTTTTAGTGTGCAGTACTGTTTATACCGTTAACATTAATGGTAACTTTTTTGGCAAAACATAAAAAAGTGTATCAAATTCTTACTCTTCTCCGCTCCTAATGCTCATGTCTTCTTAAACTTTAGGTTTTCTCTCATATGATATTCTCAACATATTTATAATACGTATATGCACACCAATTTCTACATCTTCATGGTCCTTTTTTTCATTTCCACTTTTTTCCATGGCCTATGCAATATTGTATTTTATTTTCTTCTTACATCACTAAAAGTAAATATAAAGGCACATAAAATTCATGCAGCATGTTTTTTTAGGTAGCTCCCAAGTGTTTGCTCAAGTTTTTGAAGGAGAGAGTGCCGTGATGCATATTGATGAAGACTGAAAAAAATTCTCCAAATTGCATTTTAAACACTGATGGTNGCAGCATGTTTTTTAGGTAGCTCCCAAGTGTTTGCTCAAGTTTTTGAAGGAGAGAGTGCCGTGATGCATATTGATGAAGACTGAAAAAAATTCTCCAAATTGCATTTTAAACACTGATGGTCCCATATACATACATACATATTCCATGTTTTAGTTTCGTTTGTTAGCAAAATGTATATTTCATTCATTACTAAACACGTATTCAGCACGAGAAGGCGAGGTGTTGCACTTTGCATACCAAAAGTTTAAAATGTTTCAGAAAATGGTTTGGTCAGACTAATATGGGCATATTTATTCTTGTTTGTAGGCGCCGTGTCTCCCAGCTTCTCCCTATCTGGGCCAGGCTCGCCAGACTTTCACATGAACAGTGAGACGGGTGTGATCACAACCAAGGAGAAATTGGACCGGGAGGACAAGGCAGAGTTTTATAATTTGGTGGCGTACGCAGAGGATCGAGAGTCTGGAGAAGCTTGTCGGGTAGACATTAGGATTCGCATTCTCGATGAAAATGACCACGCACCAAAGTTCACAGAGAGAGCACAATATGTTGTCACCGTGAAGGAGGACGCTCCCGTGGGAGCACTCATTGGAAAAGTTCATGCGGATGATGAGGATCTCGGCGTGAATAGGAAAGTAAGGTACACTCTGTTGAGTGTTGTGGGTGGTGGATCGTCGTCGTCGTCATCATCGTCTTCTGCTGCTGCTGCAGCCCCACAAGATCCAGCGGCAGTGATTGATGACCAATTTGGAATGGATGGAACGAGTGGGGTGATCTCACTCCTGAGACCTCTTGACAGAGAACTTGTCTCCCAGTATAATCTCACCATTCAAGTATGTTTTCCTTTTGTATGAGTCTAGAAATTATTATTGTATATGAAATGTAATAACAACAGAGGAAAGAAACATTTGTGCATTCAGATTTTCTTTCTTCTGTTCGTGAAGGGGAAGAAGATGGAGAAAAGGGGAAAGTTTTTCCATTCTTTAGTTTGCTCATGCATTTAATAATTCAAGGAGGATACATATAGTTACACGGCTTGTTTGCTTTTGATTTTGATTTATAGGCAACCGATGATGGAATTCCACCCTTGTCCAGTGTCGCCAGCATGAGGATCATCTTGATGGATGTATGTCCAAGCACAACAATAGCAAATAAATCAGAAAAAAATATTATCTAGTGGTAGAAAAGCGCCACGTAAAACTTGTAAAAATGTTCAGATGCAAACAAGTCGTAAATTCAAAGAAATCTTTTTTTTTTCAACCATGTCCATTACTACAAGTTTCACGGTGTTTATGCTCTGTTTGCTTTTAATCCCAGAAATTGATCTGATGCCGATGTCTTTTGTTGATTATGGTCAATAAATACAAAGAAATCTTTTTTTTTCAACCATGTCCATTACTACAAGTTTCACGGTGTTTATGCTCTGTTTGCTTTTAATCCCAGAAATTGATCTGATGCCGATGTCTTTTGTTGATTATGGTCAATAAATAAACTTTTTCCCCTTTCAGGTTAACGACAATCCACCTGTGTTTGCTTTCAACTATTATTCCGCAAGTATTTCTGAGGTAAGTAGAAGGAATAAATTTTGCATCAGATATTGTGTGCTTTGAAACAATGTTACATGCTATGAGACTTTTCAACTTGTTGACGCTGAAGCATAAAAAATTATTTTTTTGATCGACAAAAACAATTGCACAGGTTTTTACAAAAAAATGAAAAAAAATCCTTCTTTCTTTTAAAGCTTGCTGCCGTCTCAACGGAAGTAACACGTGTGCTCGCCACATCCAAAGACATTGGAGTAAACGCCGACATTACATACGACATTGTCGGTGGAAACGGCTATAATCACTTTGGCATTCACCCGAAAACCGGGGTGATATTCGTTAGTGCTTCGCTGGACTACGAACGTGTCAAGGAGTACGTGCTTGCGATTCGCGCCAGGGACGGAGGAACACCACCCTTGGCATCCCAAGCCCTTGTCAACATCACTCTTATTGATATGAACGATAACTCTCCCGTTTTTAACGTGGACAGTTACTCGGTAGAAATTCCAGAGGATGCACCGATAGGAGCCAGTGTGATGCAGGTAAGGAAAATCTCAAAAAAAATTGCATTGGCAATGGCACGTGTCATCTCTTGATCATGATCATTATGATGCTGATCGCCGTGTCGTGCTCAAATACAACAAAGTCGGAGACCAGCAAGCTTAAAACAATATTTGTATAAAATGGTGTTATGGTACACTAGGGAATGCTTTTCATGGTGGTGGCGGTGATGACGGCGATCAATGCATAACCATTATATAATCCTTTTATATAATAATATATATAATTTATATCTTCTCTTTCTCTAGATTCAAGCCGCTGACTTGGATAGTGGAAGCAACTCCAAAATTACATACCAGCTTGGTGCCGGTGACAGGTTGAAACATTTCCAGATCGATCCCTCCAAAGGGATTATCACTGTTGCTTCTGCTCTTGACCGTGAAATGGTAAGAAAAAAAGTCTAGAAGAAAATATATTTTTTTATCTGTTTATCTCTCTCTCTCTCTCTCTCTTTCAAGCAAAAAGCCAAGTTCAAAGAAAAGCAAAGAAAAAAATAAGCTTAGTTTACTTTTTTTCCGGGTTGGCCAAAAAAAACTACTAAAAGCAAAGTTTCCAATATCATTATAACTACCTACCTATTAAATTTATATGCTATTTGCTTTCTTTCTCGCTTCCATAATCTACATCGTTATCATAGCCATTATATAATTCTACAAATTCTACTACTACTAGCATCTTGCATCAGCAGACTGACATAGCCTTTAAGCCTTTGCATCCATTATACTTTGTTTTTTTCTTTCGCTTCCATCCAAACCAACTAGCATGCACTTTTTTCCCTATTTTCTCACGTTTCTTGTGAAATTCTTTATGTAAAATATTGCTTCTTTGGCTGTCATTCGTAATTTGTTGCGTTGCGTTCACACACACACAATTCTTCGAAAGCTATGTGTCTGGCTCTGGCCCGTTTGTGTGTGTGTGTGCTAGCAAGTTCTGCGTGAATTGGAAATAGTAAGAAGAAAAAAAAAGTAATTTAAACAGTTTTAGATTTTCGCTGCTTGATAAATACTTTTATTGGGGAAGAAAAGGAAAAGGGTGAGAGAAAAGTGTGAGTAGCAGTGTTGGGAAGGAAAATACTTTTAAGCGTTTAGAAAAGTTGAGAGCAGAAGGATTCTCGGCATTTTGTAGAAACATGAGACGAGCTGTTATGCAAAAGGATCATTTGTAAATATATATTTACGAACGCGAGAGGATAGAAAAAGATCATGTGTTGGAAAGTCAGAAAAGTATACTGCTTTCATTTTGCTTGCTTGCTTGCTTTTTCTACTTCTTTTTTTACTTTGGAGAGTTCCCTGAGTTTGTTCACATTTATCTTGCAATTTTATTGCTCGTTTCAAATGCGAATAAATCCCATAAAGAATTACGTAGGTATATATTGCCGATTATATTGCTGCAGTCATGGTGGTTGGTAATATAGCAGTCAACAGAATGCGGGGTTATTCATATTGTATGTTTGCTACAAATCGGATTTTATCCCTTTGCTACAAATTCATTATTACCATGTTTGCTGGGTTATGCAACTAATGGGGTGAAAGAAAGCAGTTTTGTATGCGCTACCTGCTTTAAAATCCTATTCCTGTAATTTTTTCTAAATTTTCATTTTGAAAAGTGTATTTTGTATGCATGCTTACAATTCCAAATGCAACATTTAAAAAAATAATATTTATTA
>JAHZMT010003825.1:0-33705 GCA_027743785.1 Sinhomidia bicolor
TCCGGGCAAAGTGTTCTCCGGGCAAAGTGTCATCCGGGCAAAGAGGCCTCCGGGCAAAGTGTCATCCGGGCTTTTAAACCCTTCCGGGCATTGTTCCTCCCGGGAATCCGGCCGGCACCGATGTATGTTGCAGGTATTTAACATTTTCCCTTTATATAACCATTGCAAAAGGAACCTATGTACCTCGCTGGTTCCTTCAATTTTGCCTTTCTAAAAATTAAAAAAGCTTTGGCAAGCTTCAATGTTTTAAAAATGGAAAGAACAGACTACTGTTTTTTTCTCTCTCTTTCTAGCAAGACAAAAAGCTGTCAGTTTCATTCATACATTCCCATCGATTTCTTTTCATGAAAAACGACCGACTTTACAAAAAAATACTATGAATTATTGTAAAACTGTCAAGGTTGCTGTCACAACAACAAGAAAGAAGAAAAAATATGAAAAATAGAAGAGAAAGTAGTAGAACTTGGTCCAAAGACTAAACTGGGCTGTGACAACCCATTGAAAGTAGTGACATGTTCTCCTGGAGGATAGGAAAAAAAATATAACACTGAGCAACAATAAGCAGTTGTTTTACATTCCTCATGCTATGCTACACAACAGCATCATCATTATCGCTACAAACAAAATAACTACAACTTATTCTACTAAAATGTTACTTACTACTACTACCACCACCACCACAAGACCATTTTTCCGTGAGAAGTGGAACGAATGCTGCTTCATCTTTCTTACTTCTGCATATACATAGTTAGACAGTGTGAGTACTAGAGAACAATTGCTATTGAATTTTTTTAGAAAAATGAAACAATACGAAAGAAAAAATATACATGTGCAAAAACACTATTATGAATGTATTATTATTATTATTATTATACGTATCTTGCTAGTCTACGTATACCATGACATTTTGTTGACTTTTTTTATCTTTTGAGTTATACGACATGGGTGCTTCAAAAAGATGATAGTTTCTGTGCCATCGACTTTATTGCAAGTTAAAAGAATCATGCCACTTTGCAGAGAATGTTACATTGTCTCTCCCCTTGATGATGATGTGAAGAAAAAGAGAAAGGGAAAAAATGAAGCCAGCGAGTTGTGTGTGAAAAGTTTTTGTCGATGATGTTGCTGTGTGAGAGAAAAAAATAATAGTAATGTAAGTAATAAGATTATTATCAGCAGTTGGGCAGGGAGAAAGCACTCGGAGAAAAAAAAGTTCTGCGCTGTTGTTAATATTATTAATAATAATAATAATAACGTTATGTTGTTATATTGTTGGGCGTATGTAAGTGCGTCATCAGCAGAGCAAAAGCAGCCAGCCATCCAGCCAGCCAGTCAAAGTAGCAGAATGAAAACAGGAAATGTGTAACTTTTAACGATATGCTTCCATTTAAAAATGTTGGCCTTTTAGGAGAATGAAGAATTGTCAACGAGAGCGGAATAAAACGAATGGGAAATCGTTGTTCATCTTTGACATTTTTTTCTACGTTTTCTCATCATCACTGTTGCTATTATTCATCATTCTTCTTTTGAAATAATGAAGCCAAGTAGCAGCAGTAGAGACAAGTAGTAATACGATCTTCCAAGACAATTTTGCTTGCCGGATGTTTGACAATTATTTATGTGGGGAGGCCCTCCCTACAGCAACGACTACTTACAACTGCGAAATGCTACGAGAAAAAAAAGATTATTTTATTATTATTAATATTATTATTGCTACTAAAGAAACACAAAACTGTTGTAGGTATTCACAGGCTAAGTTCTGCTTCTACTATGAAAACATTGCAGCTTATAATTAAAATCGTTAATTAAAAAACGTCTTCGTCGTCATCATCAGCGAGAAAAACATGTTCGATCTAAACAAGTTTATACTATTTCCTCTGTGCCCAAAAAAAAACTAACGAGAAAAGTCCTCTCTTCTCATCATCGTCTCATCTCTCAACCTGTACACAATTTAGATGTACTTAACTGTCATCATTATCATTACAAAACAACACCACCACCGCCACCATCATCATCATGATCAGCAACATCCCAGCGAGCCCTCTTCCCGATACTACCACCACCACCACCACTCTCAGCCTCTTTGTGATAATAAATAGAACATGGTTGTCTTTTAAATCTTGGTTTTCTGTTTCAAAAAAATGAAAAAAGGAGTTGTCACGGAGTTGGACCAGATGAGATCATACATGGAATGGATTATAATTAATTTGCGTTGAGAAAGCAATATTTAATCTCACACATGCAAGCACGCAAACGAAAAAAACACCTTACCACCACCAGGAAACGAACGAGAGGTGGAAAATGGAGTGACATCTCATGATATAAATAATTTTTTTAAACATCGTTAAACTACGACCATATTACACTACAAACTTAAATAATTTTCATCAGCCTCGTTATCATCGTCTTCACAGTTTTACATCTATATATTTATACAACATACATACCTACATGATTATTATTATTATTATTATTACTGTAAAGTTGTTAATTGACACAGGGAGAAAGAAAAAAGTAAGAATATTATTATTATTCTTATTTATTAAATACTGTATGAATTGCAAATCATTTCCATGGAAACAAAGGCATGTTTTAATGTAACTAATATCTATACTACTTAAAATAAATAACGGTCTGTATTTTACGTATCTAATGCTTTCATCAAACAGTAATAATGAATTTATATGAACTGTATTGTACATAATTCAGTGAAAAGGAAGAAAAAAGGAGAGTGAAAGTTAACAGCGTCTCACGGAAATTAAATATGACTTGCTACATTATACATGTTATTATTATTATTATTATTATTATTATTACAACTACTACTACTACTGTTGTTACTATCATTGTGGTTATGTTTAGACCCAAAAAGTAGGTATTATTTTGTATTGTCTTCGTCAACAAAAGTGCGGTATGATAAGTAATAATAATAACAATATTATTCAACAAGAACGGTACTTATTATTATTATTATTACTACAAGTAATAAAAACTTTGAAATACTTCACCGATTTAAAATGAGTTAGTTATTAACGTTCGAAAAGAAAATGCATCGGTAAATTTAGCAGTTTCAAAAGAAAATGCGTGTTTCATACAACTTGATATAAATACATTATAATTACTTTTAGTAATCAATCATACTAAACTATAGGTGCATCAAAATGTTTAAATTCGCAAAAAAGTAAACTGACAAAACTTTAGCAAAAATGCTAAAAAAAATAATGAAATACACATTCTACTAAATAATCAACAAGAAATTGTATAATAATAATTATTATTATATAAGTATATATATACATATATATAGATTATGTATGCAATCTATCTTTAAGAAACATGAAATATATAAATTTAAGATCACTTAGACGTAGGTAACTGACAAGACTCTTTGTTGACAAAAATGTTCTTTAATACATGTTAACTACATAATTAATATATATATATATATACATGATAGTAATGTTACGTAATGATAAGATTTTTAACACAAAAATAAAGCTACAACAACAACCTTACAGTTATAGAGAAAATCGCTCTATCGTCGCAATAGATTTTTTAAAGGTGCAATTACTTAAATAAAACGTTGTTTATTGCTTACATTATTATTACGGAAAATGTAAAGCTACGTGTAAGTATATTATGTCGATGAAATATATTAGGAATTTAGCATTGCATGATTGCATTGTTCTTATATATTTATAAAACATTTAATCATTACGTATGATTGATATGATTAATTCTACCTCTGAATATTATTTTTTTATTTGCATCAGTTAACAGCAGATGAAACAAAGCTGGTTTTACATCCAATTAAAGGTATTCGTGTTATTAGCGTAATTTTTGATTGAAAGTGACTTTAATGATGAAGACTATGTGTGACCTTATGTTTAAAAAGAATCAAATTTACTATTTTATACATTCCCTATTTATTTCCACACAATTGATTTAAAAGATAGCCATTCATGAAACGATTTACATACATAAACATTTTAAGCAGTGGAAACATTTAAAAAAATATAACAGGAGGGAAGAAGGGGAAAAAATGCTAGAAAATTGTGTGACATCGAGTTCCACAGTGTTTCTAACAATTTGCTCATTACACTGTGTTAGTTAATCTATTTAAATACCCATCGGAATATTTCTAAGGGCCCTCTATATTACATACATATTATATACATAGGTAACTCGATTTCGTATCTTTACTACTCTGATTACGATAATAGGCATGAATTAAGGTTACTACTACTATGATTACATAATATAGTACACGCAACTGTGTGCTAAAAAAACTTACTTAAATAAGGATAGGTTATTATGCAAAAAAGGTCGGTTATCATTATTATTATTATTGTACTATTTCCGTTGCAGATTTTTTAACAGTTGTAAAAAACAAGAACCTCCTACACAAAATATGAAGGTGAAGTTAAATTTTTTTAAAAAGAATCAAATCTAATTATATATTTCTTTGTTGACTTACATTTTCATGTTACTATGCATACCACTAACAATTCCAATTTCCAAATGTTTATCAAGTTTGCCAATCAATTTCCTTTTTCATTGTCACGTTTGATAATAACTTTATGTGAGATAAAAACTACCTACTTGTTTACTTCGTAGTAAATTAAATGGCCCACTTTTAAGGAAGTAGAAAAACACAAAAAATAGTAGTAACTGGCACAATCAATTTTTGCTTTGGAATTATTTTCACGTTCTACTTCTGCTAATTGAGTGTTCCTTGTTGTAACGACGAAGCAAAAACTTAAAAAGAAAAACGAATATTTAAACTCTCTTTGAAAAGAAACTCAATGTCCAATGAAAACGATACATGATGATATTATTTTCTAATGATTTACCAAGTGCTCGTACGTTAGTGCAACTATTTAGAATAATTTTAAACTGAAAAATTGATAATTATTTACAGTTATTATTACAAAACAATATATGTATATTACGGCTAAACTACAGAACATGTTTGATGATAGGACACACATACACACACCTAAATAATATTTTTAATGAAAACATTCGTTCACGATGATATAATAATAAAATATGAATATTTGATAAGTGTATAAGTACTTGCCCAGAAACAAAAAAAGAAACAAAAGTACTGACTGATAAGGAAAAAAGCATTTCTTAAAAATTAAATAAGTGTTAAAGCTACCTTAAATTGTAGACGAGGTCATTATTATTATTATTATTATTACCTTTATTATTATTATTATAAAGCTATGATTTTATTCCATTGGCAACATACAAAATACATTCATAATTATGCTTGCAAAACAAAAATGTAAAGAGAGTAGTTGGTAATATGGTAATTTTTTTCTGTCCTTTTTTATTTTCTTGAGATCCCTTGAAAATACGTGTCAAAACTTACAAAACATGGCGGTCTTAAAATCAGCATGCATATATAGCATAAAATATAAAGTAAAATTTACAAGAGAAGCTGTCAAATTATTTAACGAAAATATTTAAAAAAAAATAAACAATGCGACTGCTCCTAAACACATTTGTACTTCAAAAATAATAAACTGTAAAAACATTAGCAAGTACCCTCAAAAAACAAGCGTCAAGCAAGTGTAATGAGAAACAATTAATTTAATTTTTAATCAGTGAATCTCTAGCAATTCTACGTAAAAACTAACAAAATAAAATTATTAAATGTCGTCGTCGTCTTGTCGTACTAATATTAACATTTATTAGTATTATTCCTTATATACCAAGTTATTCGACTATTTCATCACCACCAGTTATTACATACCTATTAATTATTAAGCATACAAAAAAATATTAAAACACTCATTTTATCGCTGATTTTATGTATTTGTATTTACGAAAAGAAACCTCATAAACGAGAACAACAACAAGAAGAACAAAAAAAAATGTATGAAAAATTGTTTTCTAAACAAAGGTATCAGAACAAATGCTCATTTTGTATTTACAAGAAGCTAAAAAATATATATAAACCAAGTGTTAAACTTTATAAGCCAGGTTACAATTTGTAATTAATGTTAAGATAACGGATAGCTACATTTATCGTTATATAAATGATAATATTACTGCGACGAACTATTATTATTATGAATGAATGTAGCACGCAGCAGGCAGCAGCAGTTATTTTAAACGAACATGAAATTATGTTGACTCACACAAATACACACATACACACTAACTAATTTATATAGACCAATTTCCACTGACGATGAAGTAAGCTAATAATTAGGGACAGGACAGAAGAAGGAAAGCCCTGTTGTTGCATAATTTGTAAACGAATACATAATATATAAAGAAAATTGTATGCTTATTGTGTTCAACCAAAGCTACAATTTTAGAAATAGTGAGCATAAATATACTAGCCATTTCTATGAAAAAAAGTTTATTTGTCCCAGGCAAACACCAGCAAAAATTTAATAATGGATTTTTTCATCTTGTGTGTGACTCATCTGTATAAAAATATGTATGCATAACTTTTCCCAAATTTCGCCCGAGTTTGGAAAAAGCCTCATCATATTTATCACATAGTATGCCTTCTGCAGAACAAAGTATATAATTGAAAAAAAATCTTCTGACGTAAAAAAATGTTCTTTGTTCACCTTTTTTACAATACCAAAATACCATTAAAGTTGCTATATAACAACACTACATAAAATATATTGAAAGGATAACTGTTCTTTCATGGGATAAGGAAAATCCTCCTGACCAAAAAAAACTAAATAAAAAAATGGTTCTAACTGCAGGCAGCAGAACTTTTTCAACAATCAACCCATATAAATAAAAAAAATGTTTCATCTTTTTTCGCAAAAAAAAAGAAATGCAATGCATTGGAGAAAGTTTTACCTAGGAACAAAGAAATTAATAACAAAAAAATTCAGGTTTTTAGACGACAGGTATCTTGCAAAAAAATCGTTGTTGTTGGAATGGACACAAGTGACTTTATTAACTGTAGTTTTTATCCATTCTCTCTCTCTCTCTCCATCTATCTATTTATCTCTCTCATATACACACAGCAGAAGTCTCGTACAAAAAAAACGAACAACCAGAACTAAATTTTTTCGGACATGTTATCGTATTTTTTTTAACCATGCAGTTAACCTCTAGTACGCCAAGCCATCATCAACACACGGTTTCTGCTTCATTGTTGTTAAATGAGTTGTAACACAACTAAATACTCTGAGAGAAACGACCATTTTCCATTTGATACTTTTTAACAAGCAAAGGTGCATGAACCAGGTTATAGAAGAAAAAGAGTAGACACGTTTCGTAGTAGCAAGCAGGACAGTTAATTAGGTAGATATGTATGATTCTCCTAGCTGTAAGCAGAAACTCTTTCTCATATTATATGACTGAGGAAGAACGTCTCAAGAGAGAGGAAGAAAAAAATCCTTATGATGATGATAACCAATGTTTCAATCATGTTTAGTAAAAGAATTAATATGGTGCAAGAAAAGCTGTATATTATGTAGGTGTTAGCTAGCTTAGCTGTATCTGCTGACATTTTCCGTTGACAATTTGAACAACAACGTTTTCAGTGATATATAAAATTATTACTTATTACAATTATTATTAGAGAGAAGAAGATCACAAGTTGCACTGTATGTAGTTTGCCTGTTGCTGTAAGTTATTATACTACTACTAGGTGTATATGTGACTAACTGAGATTATTATTATTATTATTATATACCATATTTCATCACATTAAAAAAGTATGCATCCGTTGGTAGAGCTAAAAAACGTTTGTTTTATCTTTAAGTTGTTTTAACGTAAAAAAAGACGACATCTGTAAAATAATATGCTGCTGATGATTATAATAAATAATAAAAAAATATACTGATACATTTGATATTGTTTCACTTGAACGCGTAATCTAATAATAATATTTGATAAGTGATACCTGTTGTTTCAAAGTTAAATATTCACACTCAAGCACAAAAACACAACACACGAAAATAACTCATGGATTATAGTAAATTTACTATAAACATTTACTATTATTGTTGTTATTATTGTTTTATTATTATTATTAATTATTGCTGAGTGGGGGTTTAATACTTGCCACTTTTCCAAGTGATGTTAATAGCTAAAGTTTTGTTAAATTACATAATTGATGCATAGACTACTGTTATTATTATTCTTATTATTATTACTGTACTTATTCTTACTGTTACGAAATATGTGTATCCGAATGATATAGCTATTATAAATAACTCTGAGTGAATTCAATGCATTAAGAGGCTACGTACTACGACGAAAAAAATAATAACATTGATTACTAAAAAAAGAATCAGTGATGCGGTGTGAATGTGTTTGCTATGATATTGATAGATACCTAATTATAGAAGTTTTATTATATAATGTTACTAAAAACGTAATTGCTACATGACTAGCGTGCATTTTTGTGATGTACGACGACTTATGGTATGTAACTACGAAGAAACCAAGAAAAATTTGTTAAAAGAAAAAAAGGAAATAAAAATGGCACAAGTTGAAATTATTATTGTTGTCGAGAGTATTTTTTTCATTGGCTGGGATTTTGGGCTGCAGAAAAAAAAGAATATAAGCATATGAGTATAAAAAATTAACTTGAAAAGATGGATTTGATGCGTGGTGTACGCAGCAGAGTACGCACACAGGTACGTATATTTTTAAGGCTGGGCACTGACACTGCCCTTTTTTTACTTTGACCGTTATAAATTTAAAACGTTTGATTTGTTTGCGATATGGTGACGCATAAATCCAAATGGATTTATAGCATGAAAATTGAGTCTAAAAGGGGGAGTTACTATGTACTGATGTTATTGCTAACATATCGTCATTCTGTTCCAAAGCCAGCGAACATACATATATTTAAAGCCAAAAAAGACATGACTTCAGCATGGTCGTATTTGCATTTACCAATAGGAAATGAATGCGAGACACGAAGAACGAATAAAGTTTGTCATTCGCTGGAGGCATGATCCTACATTTCTTCTTGACACAATATACCTATGTGAGCATCCAGTTGCTACTGCCGCGGTCTGGACAAGATCAATGTGGTTGACCGGCTAGCCTTCTTGTCTCAAAAGAGTAGGTATTCATCAGTCATCTATCATAAGTACACAAATTTTTTTTATAAATTGTATGCTTATAGTTTTGTCAGCGTCGTGTATTTCTTGCTTTCCACTGCTACTGCTTATAGGTAAGGCTATTTTTAGCTCGTCATTTTCAATTAATGGCCAATGGGTACATTTTTCAGCACATATACACAGTAGGTATTACTCGTAGTGCGTAAGGAACCTGACAGTTTCGGTTTAGAGTTGGACTTTGTTACTAATGATGTTGTCACAAAAAACCAACTGAATCTGCTATGTGTTTATTGTTTTTACACACACCTTGGCCCCTTATAATCAAGAGGTTAGGAGCGGCGTTTATTGGTCTTACCAGTATGTCTGTTTTTCTCATCGCCCGTATAAATTTTCGCCTTTTCATAATGGCAATAAAATGGTCAAGTACTCATCATGGTAGGACACACTGGCTGAGCAAAATTATTTAATATTGAACAAACCTTTGAACTGGTTAATTAATCTTTGCAGTTTGCATTCTTTTTGGATCTCTAATGTTGGCTGTGCTTGACTATGTCTTATCAAAAGCTTGAACTTTTATATAGCTTGTCTTAATTTTATCATTTACAATTGACATGGAATGCGAATATTAAATTACTTGGTTTTATTTTTTTAAATCCAAACAAAATGAGCATCCATTATTTTACATTAAAGCATTTATCAGCAAATTGTAAGTAAATAAATTTATTCGGTGACCACAACATCAGGTGAAGATGTACTGGCGGAATAAAATATATTGATTAATATTGATCAAATATATCCCGCGTCATTGCTATCAAGTACATACATATATTTTTTAAACTTGAACTTTTTTTTCTATTATCAACGTATGTCCATGTCGAATTTGCAGCGCCAGTCTCATTTAATTCCACAAGCACGCAAATGCTACTAGTACAAAGCCAGTCATATCAATGCCGATTTAATTTCAATCTTTGCTTGGCTCACACACTCCATGATAATGTGCATGCGCTATGCAATGTTCATCGTGATCCAAGAATGATTTCATGTCTGCTGAATCGATAAAAATATGTGGCTAACTGATTGCAACAAAAATATTGACCTTTGAATCAATACAATATCACAAAGCTGTTTACCAGTAACAGCCTAAAGAAAAATCTATCAGAAAGAAAATTTCCAAGTTCAGTTCAGGATAAAGAAAATGACATGATCAGATACTACACAATTTAAAAGTATTTCAAAGGTAAGTGTTCATTTGAACAGACTAGTCGATTTCTTTTATAAAAACGAACATTACTTGGCTTTCATAAAAAATTCTGGTGATCAATGACATGGTAAGGTCAACTATCCGGTGACGACGAGACACTACGGTCATTTCTTTTTAAGTGTATGTATGAAAAATCAGTTTTACGGTGTCTACAAAATGAGACGTGAATAAACTCAGTGCTAATCGTAATCAGACCATCATACAGCCATCAGTCTTAGTTTAGGATTTTTCGATGAATTTTATTACAAAAATGATTCAGGTATTTAGAGCTGGCATTTAAGCCAGTACTACATGGCAAATGACTGGCTGCACTAATTTAGTATGTGCACAGTAAAAATGTACATTCTTACTTGATTTTAATGCAATTTTTTTGTATAGTTTATTATTACGATGATGATCTATATTTCAATAATGATCTTTTCTGTAGAAATGATGAGGTTTGCTTAAAAATATGTTGGTACTTTGGCACCGGCTGATCTCTGTTTATTTTTTTATCTTAATTTTTTTTTCATTTTATATTATCTACATATTTTTGACTGCGTGTATATACGTATGTATGTATCTTCTACATTTTTTAATAAGTGCATATTTACAAAATAAAGCCATTGACGAAAAAACGCAAAGATCAGCGAAAGATGACGACTATTTAAGGAGTTGTGATATGATTAGTGCTCGATAACATAAAATTGATGATCATTCTGATGACTTTCTGTCAGGTTCACGCAAAGACAGCATGTCCTTTTTTATAGTTGCCCACAGAGTTTGATTGAATGGCTGATGATGATGATGTTGATGATGCTGCTTCTTTTTTGGATGTACCTACTTCTATAAATAGCAATAAAATATAAGTAAGTAGGATAATATATTATGCATATACTTTGTGTGGACAAACTAGTCGTAAAATTTTAATGCTGTAACAGCGAACGCATGCTACACACACGACCACCGTAATGTCCAACGTTCTTGCATTGCTATTCCAAGACGCTCGTATGAAGAAGTTGAATACGCTTGCTGGACAGAAGGAGAGAGAGTGTATCCACTTTTGAAAAGCCGGTTGAAATCAGTCTCTTTCACTGCAAAAGCAGTTTTGGTCGCATTACAGCGTCCATCTTCGTATTCTCAATATTCGTCTTCATAGTGAAGCACACAGAAATCCTCATTTTTTACTCTCTCCAAACTTGTCAGTAATTTCGTACACAATTGCTAATTGTTAATTTTCTAGGAAAAAAATACATATTTTTTTACTAGTACCTAATGATCTTGTCAGTTGCGCTAGTGAAGGAGAAGAAAAAAAAGAATTGCCAGCTGCCATAAATTTCGTGGCGAGAAAAAATAAAACGATTTTCGTCTAGTAAAAAATCCCAAAGTACGAGACAAAAAAAGTGTTCCAAGAAACTACGTATTTGTAAATGGCTAAGTCGGAAGTAAGACAAAGAGCCGTGATACGGCAAGTCTGGACTAGCTTCAGATACTTTAATAGTAGCTATTACAATACTTCTTCCTGTCAGTCAAGTGGTTTTCTTAGTATATACCATTATTGCAGTTAATTAGACCAATAAATCAGTTTGAAAGAAAGAAGAAGCAGGGAGAAAAAAAAGTTTATAATAAAAAGTACAAGTTACGACGGTGTAACACGGATTTTTCTTGTAAACTCTGCCAAAAATATTTGCAAACATCATTCATTGCCACCACCTATCGCCACCATCATCATCGGGATCCAGTCCTGTCGTCTAAGACAAGACAAATCAACTTTATAGAAGAACTCTTTTTACTCGTTATATACATATTTTTATTTTGGAGTAAGAAGAAGGCAGTCTCACAGAGCAAGAAAAGGAAAATTCACTATTAGAAACAAACAAACGTACTACACCGCAGTATATTTTATATTACACTGCTGTTGTTGTCGTTGTTGTTGAAAGGCGTTGTGTTGCTATTGTGGAGGTAATATCAACCCCTATCAACCATTCCACTACCAACAGGAAATTGTAAGTTTTCTACAAATCTAATTATATGATAATAATATAATAAAACAATTTTTTACAGTTTCGGATTTGTTGTCAGTAGTATTATTGGCAGCATCATATAATGCTGAGATATTGTGTGATGAGATGATAGCTAAACTAGATTGCCTACCCATTATTATTAAACATGTATGATAATAGTAATGTATCCAATGCATTGGATAACATTGTCTTGGTCATAGTGACAATGACATGTATGTGTAAAAAAACGTAACGTCCACGCTTTGCAAAGTCCACGAGCTAAAAATATATGTACAATGATAATATGCATAGATACATATATGCTTGCCTGTAAATAAATTACCTATAAATACATATATATTTACCTGCATACATGTATACGGACAGAACAAGTTGGAATGCATGGTATGCAAAAAAAGACAAAAATAAATTATACAGATCACACGCTCGATTAAACATTTTGACCAACGTGGTGTATTTGTCAAAAAGTGGTCAAGTATTCTAAACACATCTTTCTTATCGTCATCATCATTTCCTTCCACATAAACAACTTGCTATATACACAAAACGTACGTAGATTGACGAGAGAAGCTATAATTTATCAGATATCAGTAAAAAAGGGTAAATAATTGGAAAATTAGCAAATAATGGTTTTGGCAAAGTGTATCGTATCGTCGCAGTAAATGTTTTAACAAGTAGGTAGTCCTCTGAATGATCACGTTGTCTGCCACACTTCACGTTTAAGCCAAGAATCTTAACATGGTCGTCATCATCTTTTGAGACTTGTGTTTTCAATGAATGTAAAAAAAGTAGCGTAATTTTTGCTCAGAGTTTTAATACAAATTAGTTTGATATATTTTACTTTATAAAGGCAATATTTTGGGTTGCTCTGTTGATACGAAATTGCGACCACCACCACCAGTAAGTATCCTCGCCCACTGCAGTGCAACGTACCATGACATGCGAACCATCGTCATCATCATCATGATCATCATCAATATCTTCTAGACTTATTCCATAAGAAGATTATTGACATGTTCAAGATGTCAATTAGTGAATGAGGGCTCGCTTTTTACTCTCCTTTGTTATTTCTTATTGTACTAATCATTACTCACCTATGCTCATTTCTGTTTGTACACAAGAGCGAACTTGAAATTAATTTGGGAGGATAAAAAAGCATGTTAGTTGTTATGTTTCCTGCTTTTACACATTATTACATCCACCACTGGAGTGATGCCTACGTGAGTCGTAGTAATAGTAGTTGTTGTAGAAGTAATGATATTACTACAGTGGTTACAAACAAGAGAGGCAGCAGCAGCATTAGGGTAATTGTGTGCATGCTACGACTACCGACAAAAAAATGGTTTGTGTTGATAGGTAGAGTGGTGTTTGACACTGGAGATTTTTTGTTTAATATAAAATAAAACATTACTTTTAATGTCATTTTTCTTGGGTAATAAACCAAGCAGGGGGGCATAACAACGTGACAACAAGCATTATTTGCTATCATCATCGTCGTTTTCTTCTCTCAAAAGAATAAACTGAAGAAATTTATCGATGTCATTTTTTACATTGCCAAAAGTACATCTACCGGGAAAAGGGAAATTTGTTCATTAAAGTAGTGCGATAAATTATCTTGTCATCTGATAACCAACAATACAATAACAACAGGAAAATGTGGAGCAGACTGAAGAGGCAAACAAAGACGTGTAAATAGGTATTGTTGTAAATTTAGGTAGTTGGTTCAGCAAACCAACAACAAAGTGTTTTTAACACAAAAACACAAGAGAGATTGTTATTATGACAAAAACAGCGATGATGACAAAAAAGATGCTTAAAAAATGAAAAACAAAAAGCACGCATCTCTCTTTTTTAACTTCATTTTTGGGCAGATGGTGGATGATAAGTGAGAGGACAAATTATTTTTTGAGAGAATCGCAACTTGAGAGTTTTTCCTAACGGGTGACTAAATGGATAATAGATAGTAAACATCAAAACATCATACTTTGCCCCTGCGCTACGAATATTTTTTTGTCGTCAGCGTGTCGTCATCGTCTTCTCAGCAGTTTTGTTACGCTACATTTAAAGCTGCAGTAACAATACATAATAATTAGTTTGCCGTAATAGGGAACTTAGGAAGTTACAAATAACAATGATGATGGTGTTGATGATGATGCGATGAGTGATATATGTAGTTGGTTATTGAGTAAATGATGTGTTATTTTTTGCTGCTATTTTAAACGTCACTTGTTGGAGGAAAATATTTCACTGAACTCACTGTGTGCAATTGTGCCATCACCACCACCACCACCACCATCATACACCACTAGTAGCAACCACTTCTAGTGAGGTCTTCCGCAGGCTTCGCATCATGGTCACTGTTGCCAAAAAGCCGATGATGAGCACAATATCGTTATTGTTCTCAAGAGAATCTAATAAAAACAATGCAAACACCAAATATTGTTGTTATTACAAATTATTATGTTCCTATAGTTATTTACCACTGCTGTAATTTTGCATCACGTGTAGGGCGCCACCACCAGTAGGAAAAATAATATGCAGGTCATTGTTAGTTTTTTTAGTAGTGTATTGTTATGATAAAATGTGAATGCGATAATTCTGTTGCTCTTGTTGCAGCTCTGTAGGTAGATTTGTATTTGATTATTAGTGGTTCAGCAGTAGCAAGCAGCATTGAACCCACAACCATAGGAAGTGACAAACGTCTCAGCAAAAATGACATCCCTATTACGAAAATAATAAAACATCATTTTCGATTCATTTCCGGTGTTATGGATCATTTACATGCTTCCCTGTACACATATGTATGCAAAAAAATTGCTCGTGGCGACTACTACACACCAAAAGTACTTTGATAAATAGCATACCATACCGTTCACGTTTTCATGTGAATGAAGACGAAAGACTCTCGTCGTCGTCGTGAGTTAACAAGTACTATTATACACAAAGTGTACCTATTTATTGATGTGCATCTTTAAAGTATTGCGTTCCATTCTGCTGTTTTTAATTGACATAAACTAAAACAAAACAGTTGTAACTGTTGCATATTACTGGTACAATATTGTGCTGTGGAGCACAATAATAATATAGGTTCTAGAATAATAATAATAGTACTTATTTCAATACCTAAATGTTTTTAATGATGCACGTATACTCGCTGTCTGTTTTTTACTTTGAAATCAATTTTCACATCTTTTACAAAAAGCTGCCTGTCTTGTCTGTGTCACCCTCATTACAAAATGACATTGGATTTGATTTTTTAGGTACTTTTATTCTTTGAATCCTGCTGACATTCGTCACAATCATTTTACAATTTTTTTTCGCTTTGATTTGGATTTTACTCGAACCAATTCGAGCCGACCATGGCCTATTAAAACGTCATGTTTGTTTAAGCTTACGCATCTGCAAGTTGTGAGGATGTCTTCTTTCACTGATATGCTTCCATTGAACAATGTCCAGTTGGAGGATGCGATGACTCACGCTAATCGTCATCAGGTTTTATTCTTTGCACTAGCCCAACTGCCATGGCATGCCATGGGCGTGTGTGTTTTTACTTCACCACATCATTACTGCCAATTCGAACAGTTTCTTGTTCATTTTTCTTTTGTTACGTTTGTTGTTATTAATTTGCGATTTTTTCATTTTAGAATAAACTATGAATCCATCCAACAATTTGTTCGCATATTGTTGTGCAGTTCATTGAACCAAGCTGCAGAAAATGCTTTTGAGTAAGTTCCAATTGCAAGACAATGTTAAGGCTATTGTAATGAGCAAATAGCATTTTTTAAAAGTTAAAATTAAATTGTTTTCAATTCAAGCAGTGTAACATTATGAGTCGTGCTTTAACTAGTTCTCTGGAAGAATGCGAAACACACGACAGTTATTTATTTATTTATGTGCAAGTAAAGTACATAATAATATATTTTGCACGATTTGATAGCCAGCATTTTTTGTCTTCTCCCTTGCTTAAGGTACCTGTAGAAATACTTTGGGAACTATGAGAGAGAGAGAGAGAGAGAGAGTAGAAGTTCCTTCCTGATTAGGTATTTACAAAGGAAGTAAATTATGATTACTTATCACTAATAATTATACACATTTTTACTACTTAAAAAGCACTTGAACTGGATGAGATCAGAAATCAGTTTTTAATGAACAGGTGCATATTTTGAACGTTAGCTGGCCTACTTTAGTTTATCTAATACGGTTGTCGGTCCTGGAACAGTAGAAGATAGAGTAGCTTAACTGCATTGTATTTAATTGGACTGATGATGTAGATAAGCAGCCAAAATTACAATAATAAATTGCAGTATGTGTAGTGTAATATTTTCTGTACATGACAGCTAACAGGATACTAATATAATGATACTAATATGTGCACACAAGGTGGTGGTAACATTGAAATTTGGAAGAAGATGAGACATAGCAGATAAGGATAATTACTGCGTATGCATCTAAAGGGGAATGAACTTAAAAGGATGATTAACATGGTTGGTTGGGACGGAAAGGGACGTTGTCTGAAGAAATGCAAAATTAATTACGCTTAATAAAAACATAATCTTGAGCTGATTGACTGACGGAGTTACTGAGTGAGCGATAGTGAGATATATATGTAGGTAGATAACCAGTTTGCTTGTACCAATTTTGCACAAATATTTAATAAATTGATAAATGGATTGAAGCGTCGTCAGCAGAATAAAAATCAAAAAATATGAACCAGTTTTGAAGTAATTGAGATATATAAATCAAAGCAATGCATCTTTCAAAGAAAACTATTAACATCTCATCAAAACAAGGGATTTTCACATTTAAATGGAATTGGAATTACCGTATGAAAAATTTAGCAGAAAAACAAACCCATTTAAAAAACAACGAGTAAGCAAAAAACGATGAAATATAATTAGTCAAGGTCGTAAACAACATGACACATCATTTTGTTTGCAACACTTTGTTTTTTTTGATGCTCCAGCGGAGCAGGTTCGCTAACCCATAAAACTATACCTAACACCGCAAGTAAATTTCCATCGAATAACAAATTATTGAGTGTGCCCAGCATAGCAAAAAAAAGTTTCAAACGGTTATCTTTGGAGTAATTAATTGCAGCATTTTACAAACGTTCTGAAACGACTATGTACTTTGAAAATATTGCATGTTATGCTATTTATGTACATACATATGTACATACGTATATATTGTGATTGTGATAGTTCCGCTAGAAATCAACATATATTTATTATAACTCTTGAAAGGTGATAGTTTTGGCACGCGTAGTATTCTATCATTTTTATATTAAAATGTACGTGTGCCATTACTACACCAATTATATTTATGCATGGTACTTTTGTAATGGCTCCTTTATTCTCACTACCCCCTCATTTTTCTCTTATCAGTTTTTACTGATGATGATGTCGTCGTGCATGGGATGAAGATGGTGACAACGTTCGTCTAAATATCAAAGGATTCTTTCAGTTGGGTGATTTTTTGATAGATTCCAACGTGCATATTATATTATTATTGGTAAATAAGTGGCGGTTAGGCATTGTTACGAAACTGAAACTGCTTAGTAATGTCAATGGGCAATGTATTATTTTGAAAAAGTTGTTTGATAGAATTTCTTTGAGTACAAAAAATTAAAGATTTGAAGAACTTTTTTTCGACATTGTAAACTCATCGCTTCTCGCTACATTGTTACACACGTGTTATTGTCGCATCCCCTTAAAATTTTAAGCAGACATGGCATGACTTGCGTTATAATTAATAATATTTTGTTTTGGCAATTTACAGCTAAAATCATCATATAATATTCAAATGTAATAATAATAGTGTTATGGGAATCACTGCAATATAATTTTTTGGTACTTTAGGCTCATTTAAATTATTGAAGTTCAGTGGTGAAATTCGAGCTAGGAAACACAATGTTTTTGCCAAAATAAACTAGTGGATCCGCTCATTAAAAATGTGTTATTGTGATGCAGGGACGGTCATGGGAATTCCCTTCAAAAAGCTTTTTAAAAATAATATACGCATTGGTATCTACATACTACGCAAAAAGTCATATTGCGTGTAGATATATTGTTTTGCGTCTGAAAAACATAAATAACGGTACCGTTATGCCAATAATGCGTAACGGACTTTTCCAAAACAACCATTTTGCTATTCGTAGTGATTGTTGTGTGTTCATTTACAAAATATCCAAGCTTATGCTATGATTTCTTGGTATTTTTTTCAGAGACAAAGTTAAACGAGCATTTTTTTTCTTCTTTTATAAAACAATTATAATAATTTTTCTTCATGGTAGTCATTTTTTTTGGGTGGCTTCTGTGTCATTATCCTTTATGTCGGAAGCAAAGAGCCAAGGCTGAAGGTAAATTTGCAACGAAGAAAAAATATGATTTCATCATAAATTTAGTTTTAAAACCAGTAACATTTAAATATATGTAATTCATATAAATGAGCAATATGCAAGTAATAAAATATAAAGGTTTATAGGTATATAAATTTAAGTTGGCTGGCTGGCTGACTGACTGACAAAATATCATAATATTTACTTACGATTAGTATATTATAGAGGGCAGAAAAGGAATTGGTTCGTTCGTTCGTTCGTAGTATCAACTTTGTACTGTCATTTGGCACCTTTCTTTTTTCTTTCTGGTTGAAATGAAATCATCATATAAGCAGCGCGGCAGCAGAATGTTCATTCATTATCATCTCTTTCTGCTTTACATGTTCATATGAAATACAACAATATATTATCTTTCGATACGACTCGCTATCTGTAACTGCTGCCGGGTGCTCTAGGCAGTGAACTGCTGTAGTAAATCACGGTAGCATATTCAGGAAGTTTACCTTGGAATGGAATATAATATCATCATCGTCTCCAAGCTCTGCGGTCCATCTATCGATGATGATTGTTGGTAATAACGATGGAAGTCAACAGAGTTGATTGGTACATACAACATAGTACCTGGCGTATAAGCAGTAATACAAAGAAGTAAAAAACGAGTTTTGTACAAAAAAATTAAGTGATCTAAATGGACTAATGGAGACATCGTTTACATCCGAAATGAGCGTTGTTTAAAACTGCACAATAATCAACTGTCAATTATGATCATTATTCCTATTATTACCTGTACTACTGCTTATTTGTTTGTTTCCTGGGCTCTGTGTATATGTACATTTATGTTTGTAAACTACCGCTTGGCATTAATTATTTTAAGATGGTGTTTCATAAACCCCGCCTGACTAGAGTCTTGAAGGTCGGAGATCAGTATTATTTATGGCTTTATAAGTATATTTTATTTAGTTTTTTAAATTATATTTTGGTAGTTGAATTTCATCGGTTTTACATTTTCAAGTTATCGATATAAATCAAAAATTTTAAAATCAGTTTTCTCTATTATGTACCAATATGTCTTCGTTTAAAATGTAGTGAAAATGTATTTTATCTTTGGTCGATCAACCCAGAGATGGAAAATATGTATTGCATTCTGGAATAATATACTCATCGTCTATAATGAGGAGTGAACTTTTATTTTTAAAATTGTTTGCCTTGCTACCAAATACTAGACCCAGGGGTATGAATGCACAAAAATTGTTGCTGGCTGTTTGCATTAATGTTCATCATCATCATCAGGAGCCAGCAAGGTGGAAATGTACAACACAAAGTTGTTAGCCCGTTAGTATATAGTCTATTATTATTATTATTATTCACACCTTCATTTCCTTTCCTTCTCGTTGGGCTATATGGTGGGTAATAATGTTATTTGAATTTGTCGTATCATCATTACTGGAACGGAACAACAGCACAGCACTACTACAACAACGCCCACAACAAGTAAGCCAGTGCGGTAAACTTTGAACAACGCATGTAATCATGTACACACACTCGAAAAGGCAAACGGCAAACAGTCTTATTTTGAGCAAGCAAGATTATTACATAACTAGAAACTAATTCTGTATCGAACAGGAGCGTTGAAGTATGTAGTCAATGTATTAAAAAGATGAAATAAAATCAAGTCAAGCCCACAAACTACTCAAGTGAATCGTTTTGAATATTTATTTTAAGTTTAATGAGTTTTGCCGATACACCAACCGGCAGATGAATGCATTTCACACAAGTCAAGTGCAATGTCATTACAAACTCTGAACTCAGTTTAAACAAGCTCTTTTAAAAGAACTCCAAGGTTGGCTGGTTTCATTTGTACCTTTTTTATCAATTACAAAATTCCGATTATGAACGCCGGTTTCTTGTAGTTTATAATATGCCTGCTAGTTGTTTTAAAGAAACGTGTCAACTTTATTTCATCGAATCCCAGGGGAACTTTAGAATGAAGTTTGAAAAATTGATTGGATTTATAAGTTCATCTGAAATCAACCAAAAATTGAACACACCTTTTTAGCCATAAAACATTTTCCGCAAATTTAGTGCACTCTATTTTTACATTATGTTCAACGTCCTAATTTTTGCGTTGGATTAACATCATCAATACTGCCAATATCATTTTGATGCCGAGGAGCAGCAACACCAGTTGGTTATATCAGATTTTTAGCAGCCACCAAAATATGAAATATGGAACAATGTTGCACAAGATTAGAACTCAAATACACTGTATACAAATGTTACCTATGTATATAAATACACACACCATCAGCAGCAGCGTCTTAGCACAGAAAAAATAATAATCTTTTAGCGTCTTTGAGAAGTGACCTAGGCTGTGAGTGAAGCACATGCACACACACACATACAGAACGATGATAACCTAATAATTTATGTGACCTCTATCTTTTGAGGAACTTGCAACAAGTGTTGTACTCAAAAAATAATCCTCAAGTTAATAAAATATATATTTTTACATGTTGTATAGTTTACTACTAAACGTACATATTCACTGTAAGATAGTGTGTAAGTATATTATATAGGTAAGATGTTCACATTCTGAACATCCCAAAAGTAAGTCTAGGAAGACAAAGCGATCTTGATACTATTTAGCTACTTACGTATAATAACAATCTGTCAACACAGCTGTATAGATAGACGCAGCAAAGTTAAAAATAATATCAGTTAGTAAATTACGGAAAGAAAAAACTAGAAGGTGGATTAGTTTAAGGGTGTAAAAAAATTATGGTTTCTTCTGGTGTTGGTGGTCATAATCAACAACAGCATGTTATGCTTTAAAACATGTAGGTAACAATGCTGCTGATTTGCTAATAGTGCAATAATAATAATAATAATAAATGCAAGCAAGCTAATGGAAACTTTTACGCCATTTTTATGTAGCATGAAAATAAAATGAAAGATGATGTAGTATTGTTGTTGCTGTTGGTCTTCCTTTGCAGATCTGGTTTCTTTATCATCCGTAGTAGTAGGACTACAGGTGTGTATTTACAGTGTGGGTGGAGTATCGATGAACCATATAATAAGACTAATAAAAAATGGGTTTGTATGCAGGGGCATTTTGCACGAAAGAGGTGCTCAATTCCCAAGATATTGTTTGATTGATTCGCTTCGGTGAGCTATTTATAATTTATAATATAGATTGATGATGATATAGACAATCAATCACCTTTATCTTCCATCACAAAGTACAGACATAATAATAAGATAAGTAGAAGAAACTTAGACCAGAGACCACTAGAGCATCATTATCGTCGTCGTCATCCTCTTGTCTTTTTCTGCCTTCCTTTTCTCTTCTTGCTAGGTCTTGTCTTGCTTGAGCTTGATGATCATATTATCGATCGTGTTGAGATTATCTTGTTACCATCACAAATGGAAATGCCAATCAGTTGGTACGTGCTTGATATAGACATGCTGAAGGTAAAAAAAGTAACATTTTCCTTTGCATTTGTTGTTCCTCAATTACGCTATTGTCGCTCGTACTCTAGTGAACATGTGCATTATTATTATTACCTATATCAAAAAAGTTTTATTAAATATAACTTATGCATACTGCCTGTTTTCAAGTTCTTTACCTGTACACACGGGGCAATTAAACCAGTATGGAAGCAAATAAAATTTACGCATGTTCTTTTTCTTACTAACAATCCTTTTTTTCTCAGGTTTGTGCCAAAGAAACTTGTACTTGTTTTATATAATTCAAGAATTTTGCCATAGGAAAATTTGACACTGTTAGGTCAAGTTAGCTTGTCAGCGTTCTGTAACTGTTTTTGGACTGTCATGTAAAATACCTGTTGACAGCAAAATGAAAATGGATGAGCACCTCAACTGCTGAATCACGCGTACTGTTAGATTACTTAATAATAAAAACAACAAAAGCAGAAAAAAATACAAAAATTATTCTCCCCTTGCTTTTTTACAATTCTTTATTACAAACTTATCATGAATCAGTGTAGTTTTTAAACGAGCGAATTTTACAAAAAAAATTAAACATGTATACATACGTACGCGCATATTATGTATACCTATATAATGTATATATGTATACTACATACATACATACACACGTCATCCAATCTTCTACCGTAATCAAATCAACTTTTAGTATTATATACACACATTCATAATTCACAAATAATAGTCTCAGAAATAGTCTTCTTCTGAAAGTACAATCAACTGACCTGATAGAGAGATAGAGAAGAAGCATTTAACATTTAGATTTGCAAGATTACTTATTATTATTATTTTATACCTGCAAAATCCTTTATCAGCTCAAATTAAATGAATGTTAAAGCATTGTAGCGTAATGTAATGAAGTAAATCAGTTAAGGGACTATCATCATCATTAGCACCATCATCATGATGATCATCATGTCAACAATACCTATCACATGCCTATTTGCTTAACATACATTTTTATAATATTTTGCAGCCGCACAGCCACAGCACTGCTGAACAAGTTGACTCTAAAGAATCGAATCTACAGTTTAGCATTTGGCTCCACTGCTCAGTCAGTCAAACAATGCAACGATGGTCACGTCACAAAAGCCTATAAAGCAGTGCTTTGTTGTAATATTAATAATAACAATAATATGTGATACTTCAAACATGATCATTGTCGTTGTTGGCGTTTTGGTAGTAGTGTGCCTAAAAGAAATCCTTGCTGTTAAATGTATACCTACAAAACAAACTGTACAGACATACGAATATATATATACATACATATATGCACATGTTAAATCTACCTTTTTTGTACCATACCTACCGCTACGTTACTACAACAACGCAACAACGCAACGGCTGCAATGCAACTTGCTAATCTTTATCAATTGTTTTCATTAAAATACTCACATCATCACGAAAGTTAGCCTCAGTAGTCGTGGTAGCGTCGTTGCGGCACAAGATAAACATTTAAGCATTAAAACATTCACTTTTTAAACGAGTCGTGTAGATATTACGGTTATTACCTGTTGACATCTTGAATAAATGTGCTAAAAAGGTTGTAAAACTTTGTGGTAATTGTCAATACATTTGTAAGCACTGTTTGTTTGCTACCCGGGTTTGGAACAGTACTGGTTTCAAAAGTGTGTATGTGTGTGGCTGTGTCAGTGTGTGAGTAAACATTAAGTAAAGTTAGGCGTAGTAAGTAGCATGACAGTTTTTGATGATGAGCATCAAGTAAAAATCAATACAAAGTGTGTATGTGTGTGGCTGTGTCAGTGTGTGAGTAAACATTAAGTAAAGTTAGGCGTAGTAAGTAGCATGACAGTTTTTGATGATGAGCATCAAGTAAAAATCAATTACCATAAATTACACATTAGATAGACTACGCGTTAATTTCATTGTCAATAAATAATAACTAGTTCAAGACTTGACAATTTTTCAAATAGAAAATAGAACGTTTTATGTGAGAACTTGTAGGTGGGTTGAATTAAAATATTTAAAAGTAAGTTGTGCTTTGGTACAATAATATATATTTTTGTGTTTTTTAAGTAGCATCATATTTGTGGTAAATTCTGCATCATCGGAAACGAGAGCAATGTGACTTGAATTTTGGTACTGTTTTGCATATTATGATTGGATATTATTTTGTATTGACATTTCCATTCCTTAGAACACTGCACTGGTTTACCTTTTCCATTCACAGTCAATTTATAGGTACACATATTATGTGAGGTAATATAGGAACAAATGAAATATCAACAGTTTCCAAACTTTATTTAACTAGTAGCGTATTCATCACGATCATGATCAGGGAAAGTAATAAGCATTATTATTACCTCTATTCCATTCTTTTTGTTTGCTTTTCTTTTCTCTAATCACTTCGTCCTCGACAAGGTTTGTTGCTCTTCTGCCTTCTAATTATGTGATGATGTTTTATAAAAGTGGTTATGTAAATTACAAAAGGTAACAGAAGTAGTGGTAGTAGTAGCATCGGCAATAAAGTGAATTGAACTTTTTTTAGTGTAAAGGCGGCATGGCATCCTACATTATAATCGTTTAATCACTCACAAAGGTTTTCTCTCTTGAGCGGATTGAATAAACCAGAGTGAAAAAATTGAACAGCAGCACCTAAAAGGTTACCCATTGTCTATAAAATCGGCGTCACCTTCATCATCATCACCGTCGTCATCCAAAAACTGTTTCTTCCCTCGGTTTAGCATAATACATATGCAAAGAGTTTTTATCCTTTTTTTCTTGATGCTGCATCCCGTATTAACTAGCCATGCATCCACGTACCTACGTAGCTCGTCGTCACAAAAAAGGCAATAAATTGAAATCCAATCAGTAAAAATTGGATTGAAATTGTTAAGTCATGTAACAAAAAGCGTAGAAGTAGTAGTAGCAGTAGTAGTAGTAAAAAAGGGAACTTGAGTTTGAACTTTTAACAAGGACTCAACTGTAGTTAATGCATATCACTGTTAATTACGATGGATGTGCTTGTTAAGATAGAAAAAAAGGTAGAGATTATGTACAATGAAGAAGTAGAGATTAGAAGTGGTCAAAGAAAGAGAGACACACAAAAAAACTGCTGTAGATGTACTCTTCTCTTGGTACTCTTCTTTCAATAACCGAATAATCGTATTACCTATTTTTCATTCAGCTAAACTGTAAGTCTTTATCATCCCATCATCATCATCATCAATAGCAGCAGATTAGCAAAGTAATTACTAATACTAGCACCACCAACACTACTACATATTTATTCATTTTTTGAGAGACAGAAAAAAAGTTGAAGGAAAAAGACAAGAGAAGTTTTTACAACAAAGTGAGTGATAGCAGTAGTTAGCTAGTAGTCTTAAAACAAGGAGTATATTTTATTATTATGCAGTTGCGCTACAGTTGCAGCAAAAGAAATACTTACAACCACCTCGTCGTACATATAATCGAATCATATCATTCAATTCAACACAACTTGAACACGCATCAACAGACCTCATCCTCCTCATCTTCCTCTTTGAGATTTACAACAAAGTTACAAATTAGTCTTAATACCGTTGCTTCGGCTTGTCGTCCATTGCTACTCGTTTCTGTGCTGGTGCGCTGCTGCTAAAAGTGTGTAGCAAGCAGCAGCTACATCTCTCCACAAGTATTTTTTCGCTTTGCTTTTAACAAAAGCATAATAATAATAATTACTATTATTATTACAGTATTTATTATTATTATTATTATTATTATTATTAACTAGTTAACTCGCGTTATGATAGTTTTGTCAACATCATTCATCGCTGCAGTACTCTCCACTTATTTGAATGTGCTGAAAAACATATAAAACTTACCTATACACTAGACTATACAGTCTTTATGTATATTTGTACAATACTGAAACACTAATTCAATGAACCACACCAGTATACAAATTTTGTGTGACTACCAAAACAACTACATAGTTTTCTGACTTTTTTTGTCGAGAATTACTTTTTTTTCAAGCGTGTATGTTCGTGGTGCAAGTTTTAATTGTGCTGATTTCACTACGTTAAACTCTTGTTAAATATACCGAGACCCAATACTAATTTCTTCTCGTCTCTCTGCCTGCAACACATCATACATAATATTACACACCTATGTATCTACCAAACTGTACACAGTTTTTACATGCATTGCCTATTAGGATGATGGCATTATTTTGTACATGAGTGCAAGGAAGAAGGAACGTTACCATCCGTAGCAGCAACAGCAGCAGCAACAGCAAAAGCAGCCGTCTTTTTTGTCGTCCTTTTGTCATCCTCCGCATCATCGCATCGCTCAATACTACAAGACAGTCATAGTCAGTCAGTCATCATCACAGTAAAAAAAGATTTTCATAGCTAAAGAGTATACCTTGCTTCTTTCTCCTGAGAGATTCCTTCAAATAAACTGACGGGCTATATCTTCATTTTTCTCTACCAAACCACACACTTTATAAAGACTTGTCGTTGACAGAAGAACGTTGCCTCTGTTCGTCTTCCTTGTTTCTTCTTCTGTTTCTCTCTTTATGTGTCATAAATTTCCTGGTTTGTTTGTTAAGCTTCATTTCATGTATGTCAATATTGTTGTTGATATTTCGGGTAGCGGAATTTGTTGACAGCATTGTTACAGCGTAATCGCAAGATACACGAGACATATTTTTTACAAACGCACATGCATGTAGATCAGTAAGAAGAGAATAGATATAGGCGTACAACGTTGTGCAGGCAGGACCCTTGATGTTTTTTTGACATTCATTGAGCCAAGTACTGATTGTGCGATCTTTTTTGGAATAAACTACTTTTTTACGTACGGAATCTATTGTAAAGATAGCTTACAACTTCAATATTAAAAAAAAAATTTCTCGTCAGTAGAAACTATTAATTTTCAATAACATAGAAAAGTGATGTAAAATATGACATGTTAAATGTTTGCACATGAGGACAAAAAATAGTGCTTCGTACATAAATGAAATTTCTATTGTAAAAAAGAATAGGATTTGAAACGTATTGATAAATGAAGGTCAAATATTCTCCTTTTTGATGAAATAAATTGTTTGAAAAATATTCAACAACAGCTTCAAGATAACTTTTCGCAACGACAGTGAAAACTTTATTTAATATAGCCAAATTTGAAAAAGTGAAGTGAATAGAAATTTATTTATTTAAACTATATTTATCTAACTTAATAAACCGACCGAGGAAGCATTATAGTAAAACATGTTGTGCGAAGAGTCGCCAAAGATGGAAACTGCAGTGTTGAGTCCATCTCATCCGCACTGGACAGCAAAGAAGAATCTTCAAGAAACGTTGGCTCACGCTGAAAAGCTAGCCAAGGAGGGAAAACCTCCGTGTGCTCCGCCCAAGCAAATATTGCAGTATCTCGTCAGGTAAATTTCTATTAATTTAGGTAGAGTAAATTACATATTGTACATACCCATATTGCATTACTCATGTCGCATTGTATACGCGCATTTTATTAATTACGTATATTATTATTATTATATCCGATCCGTTGAGAGTATTCTATTGACAGTACTTATTCTGTAAATAATACTTGATCGATTCATCGATATAGGTATGTTGATTTAAGTTGCTTCCATTAACCCGTGTTCATAATTAAAAGGACAGTCATATAGCCTCATAGTCCTAATTGATGAAAATTATTAATACACAATTCATATACAACTTTTTGAACGTGCAGCTTTTTCATTGGCTCATACTTTAGTATATAAAAAAATATGCAAACTATTGTTTGCATTTGACAGTATATTTACAGGAAAGTAGCATAATATATTTTACTGTAGCATTTTCTAGAAATTTTCCACAAAAGTATAGTTGAATTGAAAACGTTGTTGTAAAAAGCATACCTGCCAACTCACCATTTTAGCACGCCGCAAAACGTGCTGTCGGTACTATTAAAACTGCCTTGGTGAATACTTTTGCTAAAATACTGTACACACACCGTCGTCTTCTGTTGTAGTAGTAACCTTGTTTGACTTATGGATTAAACTTCATATGCAAAAGTAACATTCAGTCAGTCGGGTCAGGTACTGCCCTTGGAAATATCGAACACACAAAACATTCTTCTTTTTTTATTTTCATGGTTCGCCATTTCTTCGCAGGCAAAAAGAAACGCAGTTCATAATAATAATAACTTTTGAGAGAATATGCAAAAGTAACATTCAGTCAGTCGGGTCAGGTACTGCCCTTGGAAATATCGAACACACAAAACATTCTTCTTTTTTTACTTTCATGGTTCGCCATTTCTTCGCAGGCAAAAAGAAACGCAGTTCATAATAATAATAACTTTTGAGAGGACTGTGGTCAGTGTCTTTTTATAAAAGGAATAACACGTAAAATATTTAAATTTGGTTGGATTTACTTGTGTTTTTATATATATTTTAATAAAAAAGAGTCTGCACCAGAAAAATGGAGCTTTCAAAAGTGGAGTAAGTAGTCCAATGTTTTATTATACAAACTAACTACTTCCGATTTATTTGAAAAGGTCAATGTACATTATTTTAAAATCATGGTTTCAAAAGTTAAAGAAGGAATTCTTTATTTGGAAGACATATTTCATCATGTTCGGAATGCAGGCATACATACGTCATTTATTATTAATTGAGCAATAATGCTGGGCAATGAGAGATTTAAAATATTCCTGTCATTTTTTTACGTAATTATATACATATTCTGTGCTAAAGCTCGTGATGTGACCGTATAATTACAACTGTCATAAAAATATAACTCCTCTTATTGGGTTTTACCGTGTCATTACACTTTCTTAAGTGGTTCTTGATTAGAGCTTATCAAGCTCTTAACATGTCGTATTAAGTGTATAAGTCTCATCGTATCATTTTAAAAAATTCTTTCTTTCCTATTGATAATCTTGTGTGCAAATGAAGAAATGTCATGAACAGCCAGACACAATTTAGATAAGATTTGCATACAAATGACGTTCTCACAACAACTAAAGCATCACAAGATCTTGTTGCTAATCTGAATGAACCAAGATAGTTTTTTACGTGTGTGATTTTACCCATACATACATACATGGGTACATATTACTAAATTAAAATTTACTCTTCTCAAACTACTACTTGACTGTACTCTTTTTGAAATACCTACAACAGACACTTTTTACAATTGACTTTTTAAGTGAGTCAGCAACAGCAGCAGTTAGCGTCATCATATCATAGAGCACGAGCACATATATATTTAGCGTTAATTATTTTAAATATTTAAATATACAAAGTAGATTACTATGACAGGTATAATGACAGAAAAAAAGTGACAGCAAACTTAACAAACTTGCATAAGCTGTTTTATTCAATTTTATCTTTTCTTCCTTCAGTCATCCTTCTGTATTGTGTTTTGCTGCTGCAATTTTGAATTCGAGCGAGTGAACTTACAACACAGCACAAAACTGTATTTATGCATAAGAGAAATTGCCTACGTAACAAACAACGCTACATATAGTTAATCCGCTTCTTGTTTGATAATGATAACCATGATACGATGACGATAATATGGCTGGCTGGACGGTGTAAAAGAAATTGTAGCTTTTACAGCTGGTTTCAAATAGCAGTCTATCGAAATAAACTTACTCAGCAGGTCAGCTTTATAGCAAGTGAGTGGAAACTCGTTTTGCCCTGCATAAATACTACTTGTTTTTTTGATGATGAGAAAATCATAATGGCAAATTAGCACATTAAGTCCTTTAAAAAGATGCACAACCCTGTGTAGCAATAATAATAATAATATGTACAAAAAAATAATGTTGCATGTGTGCAAGATTTTGATGCAACAACGCAAGTAAAAAAAATAACGATAAATAAAGGTGTACGCAGTGGTTGCAGCAGAGAAAAAAGTAGTCCCATTCAAAAAATAGTAATATTACGCTACGTTTTACTGTACATCATCATCAGCATATAACATGCCTTTAGTACGTTTTTACAAGGTCAGGGCAAGAATCGGTTTTTTAACGAGAAAGCTATACATGTATTCTTTACATAGCCATAGGGCAGTTTACTGCTTTATTTCAATGAAAAAAAAGAAATGTGCGTCGTCTCCTTTGTTTCTTGTCTTTGTCTATTTATTATCTTTGGCCGCCTTTCAAACAATTCTACATTTAAATTTAATACTAGCATTGCAAATAATCATTGGCTTTACTTCATTGCGCTGGTGTTATTTGTAGTGAACTTGTATGTAAACTAACTAAAAATTGTTGTACATATAAACATCATTGCAACAGCATTAAAATGCAGAAAAAATTAAATATTTTCTTTAAAAAATCAGTACATCAAGTACAAAGTACGGCATAGTTTGCCCTTTCTCAACTGTTTTATCCTTGCAACAACGCAGTTTAGCGTCTTTTGTCATACGTGAAAAGTCAGAGGACTCTTGTCCGCCAAAAAAAACATACACACTAACATAGCATAATAATACACTGTTTGCTAGCAAAAGCATCACTTTTTATTGAAATCTTGCCAAATAGGTTTCTCGGTGAGGGATATTACATACAACATTATAGTATATTTTAACTAGTGAAAAGTCTTCGTTTTCCTTGTCTTCTTTGAATCCGACAGCAGCGGTAGCAGTGTACTGAATACTGATCATAAATGATTAAATCAATAAACAAAAGAAATATTCAAAGTACACAAGTACCTCCTCCTACTGGATACAATATACGGTGGAGGTGTGGTGTAAGTGTTGCCGTGTTTTTTGTACCTACCGACTTATATTAACATTCTTTCCCAAATCGTTAAATCTTTTATGAACCTATTCACGTAGAAAAGTCTGATAATAATATTCACAATACTAATAATAACCTTTTGTAAGAAAACCGCTGTAATCTTCATCATGACATTTTCTTGCGCATCTTGTGCAGAGGAGCACTAATTATCTAGACTTGATCTACATAAATATAAATAGTACATTAACATATAGGCATAGTCCAAATTGTATATAGTGACTTTTCTTGGTTGTACATGACCATGTAGCAAGTTTACTTTTTGAACCATATCATCATCATCGTCGTCGTTATCGTCTGTGGTCCGTTTGGAACATGTACGCTTCATTCGTATATATCGTTCGTTATCAGCAACGAAACACGTGTTTTGCACAAATCAGTTTTCTGGCACTAACTACATCAGTAATACCAACGTCCTCGTGGTGAGTTTAACAGCCACAGAGTATACTACTTGTTATTATTATTAGGTAAATGTAGGTATGTATGTATGTATGTATCTCTCGTTTTTTTGGCTTTGCTTATAATACTGACGCTTTTCTGTCGCTACAGTTTGGCATTTTGACGTGATCATTGTCCCTTTTAAACTAAACTGACTTGGTTGATTTATTTGAATAGGTATTTAAGACATGTGTACATAGAGTACATTGTACATGTATTTCTTCGTCACCGCAATTACATTTGATAGTAGTAATAATTGTGTGTCAGTATGTAGATGGAAAATGATATCGAACTCCATGGGTTGTTTTTGGTTCTGTTGTTAGTAGTAGAAAAAGTACGAGCGAACCAAGTAGTCTGTCTGTCGATGAACTTCAAGTTGCTCAATGAAATTTTAGAGTTTACTTTTGGCAGATTCAGATTCACTCTCCCTTTTTCTGCACGAGAAAGTTACTTAATGGAATTGGCATGTAAGTATACAATACAGACTATTGCAGACATACGTAGATTATGTCATGTCATAATAGTCGTCAATTTTACAGTAAAAGTGGGTAATGATAATTAGTGTGTGTATGTGTGTGTTCGTTCGTGCTTAATAATAATAATAATAATATTTCCTCTCATCGACGTCAGCACGATTGTTCAATTTTCCCAACCGGCTGATGCATAATTATCTCTCACCGTCATAATAACATTCATCATCATAACTATACCAAAAAGTATTTCCGATTCCGTTCAGACTAGTTTGCTGTACGCTACATAAATTTTTCAAAATGGAATATTCCAACAGTAGCAGCAGCACCATTTTTAAAGGTGACTGACTATATAACATTTGGCATTCTCACTGCAATTCATACATACAAACACACATATATAATATGTACTTTATTATTATTATTTACAAAGTTTACGTGTAAACTGCTGACCGAAAAACTTGAGAATTTATTCAAACATTTTTTTTTCTTCTCCATCATGTGAGATTTGATACGATACATTTTTGTTTGCGTGGTTCGTGGTTTGTAGGTAACTGCAAAAAAAGAAACTTGCAGTCTTTTCTGTTTTCTCTTGCCATGATGATGTTCTTTTAAACAAGCAGCAGCATCATCACTCTCATCATTATTATCATTGTACGCAATTGACGATGGTAAAATAGTACAACTATTTTCCAGAGCAAAAGACAGTGCAAAAGTGGACGTTACGTTTGAAGCATACATTAAGAAATTACTACTACTACAATCTGAAATACTGCTATCATGTCGTGCATGAAGAATATTTTGTGTTTCCATTTTTCTTCCCCTTGTCACGATCTCTTAAAGCGAACATAGTAAAATAATGTTTAAGATTTCTGTGACAGCGGAATAAATAAATTTAAAAAAGGATGGTGGTTGGTTCTTCTGTAGCTGGAATCATGATTCTTGCTGTTCGAGCCTCCGTCAACAGGATCACCAAACCGGTGAAGAATGTATTAAGAACTACCAGGTACACAATTACTTCTCTAAATATATACATGAATGCAAAAAAAAAATATTTAACGCCTTTTTACTTACAAGTATTTTCACTTTTTCTTACACTTTCATCATAATTACTGTCGTCATTCTCCATATTAGTATGGATATACATGAAGAATCGTTACAGTTTCTCAGTGATTTCATTATTATTATGCAATGTAGTTAATAGCACTCACACACACGCGTCGTGAGTATGAATTATGGATAAAGAATTGAAGTCATCATCCTGAGAATAAATAGATAGTTGTAAAAGAATTTCATCATATCAGCAGAAATATTATAATAGGAATTTTAAAATGGTTGGGCAAAATTTTTCATTGCTGCAGTTGCGTTGTTATATAAGTATCATCTCTTTTTGATCCTGACCAAATGGCTGTTGTATTGCATCATTATCACTATCATCGTGGTCGTCGTCATCTGAAAAGGATGAACAGCTGCATGAAAGTGGAATGTGCTCGTCGTGGTAGTTTGGAGCTTTTTTTAGACTTTAATTGTGATCTACCAGCTGGCAAAGATCAGTCACACACATATATATAAATAGATACAAAGATACATATGCTCTGAATCCTTTTGATTTTACTCATCATCATCATCATAATAATAATACAATAACTTTCTGGATATGAGATAATGTTTATAATATTGATTAATGTTAGCATTAAGTCATCAATGTATTCAATTTGTTATAAGTTGACGTAATAGCCGGCATTCTTTATTCATCAGGTAAGATAGAGTGCGAGTGGATGTAAAAACTAGTGCATTAAGCAGCGAAATAAGGTACAGCGACGCTGTAATACTAAATGTAATATGTAAATTACATTAAGTAATGCAAGGAATGTGGAAGAAA
>JAHZMT010003826.1:0-24571 GCA_027743785.1 Sinhomidia bicolor
ATGACATGCAATACAAATAGTATCTACTTTTTTCGTGGAAGCGTGTGGAAAGACCAGCTTCTTTCCACCACATCACCACTATTGCCTGCTATTACTACTACCTCTGCTTTGTTGAACATTTGCAAAGTGATTACCGACAAGTTGAACCGACAGCAATGAGGAAGAGAGAGAGAGAGAGAGAGAGAGAGAGAGAGAGAGAGAATTGCATAGGTATTCACTTTTCCGTCTCGTGTCTCCTTGTTAGCAGCACCAACATTTCTGTAGAAAAAAGCAAGAGTGAAAAAAGGCAAAAAAAGTTTGTGTCAATGTGTTCAAGTGAGAATTGAGCAGAGTCGTAGTAAAGTAACTAGCCATCATCATCATCAAAGTACTAAAATTCCCTACTCTTTTTCTTCCCTTTTTTGATCTCTCATGTGCCAATTATAACCCTAATAAGGATAATTGAGCTACTGTGGGCATGCATGCAGAACGATTGTGAATTTCTGATAACAACCGTTGACATGCCTTTACCCTTTACTTTAACTACACACTATCATTATTACTCCACCTTATGGCAAGAAGGGTTAGCAGTAGTGGTACGAGTATGTTTGTAGGTTTAGAGCGTGGTATGGCATAATCTTTAAATAACTGGAACACATTGGTTGAAATGAAAGTCGCTGCATTTTTCTTTTTAAAAAAATAATAAAATACTTTGCTAATGCGTCAATAATTTTTTTCTCGTGTTAAGTAAATACCACGCTATTATATATGTAGGTATGTATGCATGTATGTATGTATGTGTGCATATACAAGTGTACTTTATTCCCACCTTTCTACATCTGCCACTGTCATGTAATGTATACCAACATTATAAGTACATTGTGTACAAGAAGATGATTGTTTAAAAAAATAATTTAAACTTTTTGGACGGAAGATATGCTCAACAATGTTTTTTTGGGTTGGAAATACCTATCAAGTCGACAGTTATTACGGATAATTTATGCACAGGCGTGTAATTTCTATAAACAGTAAAATATATATATCCGCCTGTCAGCACGTTCATTTTTTTCTACTCAATGCAACAATGTGTAAGAGAGACAGCGCACGCAATGGTTGGTGTCCCTTTTTCGTTTCTCACATTTACACAAAAAATATAAAGCAAATAAACAGAGCATCTGTTGAATTTTCAAAGAAGAAAAAAACGCCAAGGTAAATACCAAACAAAAAGTGTTTTTTTCTCCACAGCTTATTTACATCTTCTCGTTAACTAAGTTAATTGAATGTAATTATTATTATTTATATTCTGTACTTATCTGTAGTAGTACGTATTATTCGAATTATTAAGAGATGTCAGTATTAAACGTTTTACTTAAAAGTAAGGAATTTACTCGTTCCTCCAACCGATCAATTGTAATTGTTGTAAACAATAGACGGAAGAAACGATCAACAATTTTGTAGATTTTTCTTGCTTTTACTCCTTCTTTTCGTACACTTTAACTGGGCTCTTACCAGGTTAGTTAATACATCATTATTTTCTTCTTGCCAGGAGCGAATTTAGTCGACTTATAACAGAAAATTGCAGCAACTGTTAACTTTTTTCCGTGTGCAACAATATTCTTATATTATGCAGAATTCACTAAAGCAACTTACTATTTAGCACCACACCATACTAAAACGAAACATAAAATTGCAGCAACTGTTAACTTTTTTCCGTGTGCAACAATATTCTTATATTATGCAGAATTCACTAAAGCAACTTACTATTTAGCACCACACCATACTAAAACGTGTGCATGATGATCATCATCATCATCATAGGAATATTAGGTATACTTATGTGCATTCATTCTAAAAAGTGGAATGAAATGAATGATAACAACACTAACAATGGATATCCATCATATTATTAAATTTTTGTTGGTATTTGGTGACACTCATGATTGCTACTCTGCCTTCGGATGAATAGGTTTCCGACAACTGAAACATGATCCTCTGGGCTGGTCTCTCTTTTCTCCTTTTTTTCTTTTCCTTCTCATCATCGTCGTCGTCTTCGTCTTCTTCTTCTTTAAAAAAGAAAAAAAAGTTGTAGAACGATTGAATCACATAAATACCTTTGTGCACAAGCCGCTATCTGTACAACATACATCCTCACGTTGCATTGCTCTGCTTTAAAATGCAAATAATTTCAGGATCCTGACATGCTCATCGTTTTTCAAATGTCACTTTTTATGAGATGTGATCACCAACACAACAAAGTTGTTTTGTGTGCACGTACAATAGATAAGTACTACAAATATTCAGTAGCTGCTACAACAACAGCTAATAATTGTGTTAGATATAAGTAGGTAGGTATAAAGTCCTCACTACACGCTTATACCACTACTACCACTACTACTGCTGCTGCTGCCATTTATTTGTTGGTTTTCTATACATTTTTTTATTCATTTCACTCCGTAACGACCTCATGCAGCTTCAAATGCAAAAGAATACATAGTTGGCAGTGGTGGTGGTGGTGGTGATGATGATAACGACGATGATTGCTCATGATAAATAGCTTTGTGTGTATAAAATGGATGATGACGAGAGTATAATATCGTGAAGGGACCAGGTGAAATTCTGATGATAATCGTAATATGAATGGTGTGCTTCATGCCCCAAAGCTCTGTAAAAGATGAGTGAATAAAATGGAAAAGAAAAAAATCGTTATTGTTGGTATGAATGAAATTGATATGTATACAATATTATATTTATAACCCTATCTATACACAAGATTTTCAATGCATACCTAGTTCCTCTCTTATGAATACCAAATATTTGCTGAGGAGTGAATCATGTTAATTTTATAATTTTCTAGTGAATGGCAACAAAAGAGATACTCAGAATGATAAAAAAAGAGATAGACAGCCACTACTAAATCTGTGTTAAAGAGAAAGAGAGTAGTAGCCATTATGATTGCTGATCGTTTATGTATTATGTGCACTTATTTTCAAGTGAATAATAATAGCTTAACATTTTTTTATCATTTTCATTCTTGCATTTTATGTAAAAATCAGTTGCTACAATGTCATTCAAGTATATACTTTTTCCAGAAATGCAAAAAAGAAATATACAATCTATTATTCTGTAGTAGCCAATTCAAACTTTTGCAAAATAAACTGATTAGTATCAAAAGTGAGTGGGGTTCCCCATACAATATGCAGAAAAAAAAGGTTTTCTATAAAACAGCTTGATGCAATGCAAAACCAGTAAATGATTGACAAGATTTTTTATTTTCTCAGGTGAAGTTCAAATCTCAAAAAAAACAACGTCCAGTCAGTACATTTTTTGTGTGTTTTGTATTAACTTCACCATCTTACTTACTTGCTTAATTATAATTTTATAATGATAATTATCCGTGTCAAAATTTTTATTCTTTGTTTAGCTTCTGTATATGGTAGCTGTCGTTGTTGTTTTTTTGAAATGCTTGCATGCATTTATACCTATTTTTTCAAACCTTTTTTTACTTAATTTTATTTTCCATTTAAATTACAGCACACTTAATATAATCTGAATTGTACACGGAGATAAACTATAAAAAAAATCTAACCTCTTGTCCAATTATAATATAAAATGAGCTCTGATGATGTTGATGATGATGGCCATGATAATAATGATTACCTGACTTGACTGGGATGATGATGATGAGGGCGCAGGAAACTTCTTGTCAAAAGCTTTGCTTTTCTAAAGTAGAAAAGGAAGTACCAAATTATCAACTCCTGCGAAAATTTTACCTTTTCATAGATAACATATTATATTATGTTCAGACTCGACAAATTACTCCATGCATTTTTTTCCTCTTTTTCAAAACCACCTACATTTTGTGTGCACATTAGAACACGTTACACACAAACACACTATATATATATTATGTGGCTACCATGATGATACTGATAAGAGTATATATAGGTATAGATTTTTACAGCATAGCATTTTAGGCTCCCTTTTTTCGATACATGATACATATATACATATTATCCACAACGACACGGTAGCAAAAATCATTGTATAATATTCTACCATTATCTACTTTTCCAAAAAAAAGTTGACTAGAGCTTTTAACTTTTTTAGTTGTATAAATACTTGACTTGGTAAAGTACCATCATCATCAGCATCAGTTATTATTTCATGGATGTAGGTAATAGGTAATTTCTATTTTGAGAGAGTGAACGAGTGTGTGTATCCATCTTGCTTCTTTAAGAGTCACGCTATGCTGTATACGTGCATGCTATGACTCCACTCACTCGCTTTTACAGACACACACATTTGGCATGGAGAAGAATATATAACAACAGCCAGCCGGTCTGCAGAATTAGAACTTTATATAGTTTACTGTTGACTGTGTGTGTGTGTGGCTAGTAGAAATTTGTGCAAGAAGTACTAGGGTAAGTACAAGAAGTAAAATAGGTAAAAATAAAAAATAAAAAACTACGACATGCATGCTCGTTCATCGCATTGTGGTGGTTGTCAATAAATAATAGAATATAATGAATGGGCAGGCAAGGAGAAGGGGTGAATTGTAAATATATGCATTTAATTGGTAATATTGCTTATTATTACTATTTATTCTGTACGAGCTGGAATAAGTATTAAATTAGGCGGTGGATTAGGGCTCGCCACGCAATTATTAAAGTATGTATGTGTCGACCACCAAGGCTTGGAAATTTGACGTTTCATACACCTGTGACAAAAAAATGTCAAAACTATTGTTCTCGTAATTCGTAAATACAGCAGCTGAAAGTATTTTTTGTGTAAAAGTCTCCAAAATTTAATAGTAATTTGTTTACTAAATAATTTTTATAGAATTTTTGAAACTTTTCCAATACCAAAAAAAATAAATACCTCGCTGTTTCACTTTTTTTTAATTGAAAATTTTTATGCTTGAATTGGCTACGGGATGATTTCTTCCTACGACGACTTTCCAAATGACTATCAGCATTTTAATCAAGAAGCACGACAATAATAGAATTTGTAGCTGAACAACGAACGTAGTATATATATTTTACCTACTTAAAATTAGGTCACTTGCTTGCTGACCCAATGTCAAAAAAGGCTAGATAAAGTCTCAAGAAAAAGAATGTTTTTTTTCGTTTGACTTCTTTCTCGCTCTCTGTTTTCCACACAGAGTCTTTTCGTGATTTCTTCAAGAGGATGCATTCTAATCTGATGATCCTCCTCTCCAATCGAAACTGTCGACAAATTCCCCTTTTGACACATTTATGCAAGTTTTGCACAAGGGAAGTTGAAAATTACAGTACATGGAAAAAGTTAAACTTGGTTTACTACAAAAATCATCATCCACACGAAGGTTTTGCATGTGTGTGGTTTCGGTTTGTCTGTGCTCATAGGTTATACTTAAATGTCGAATGATAATTTTCGACAGATAGAGCGAGAGAGAGAGAAAAAAAAACCGATGGAATACAGAGATTGTGTGCTAAGAACCCATTAACTTTTTCTAGTGTCATGAAATGCTGCTCAAAGTATACATTTGTAAACCCACCCAGACAATTAACAGCATGACAGGACAGAGCGTAAACTGCAAGAAGGGGTTTCAGCGGAGAAAAAAATATAAAAGAAACAGAGCGTTTCGATAATGCATAATATTATGTACGTATGTTTGCACTGTAAAATGATAATCTGCCAGCAGCAGCAGCATCACAATTGAGAGAGAGAGAAGGCTAACATGGTTATGTAATGGTTAACTTTAAGTGCCGCTCTTTTGGCTTGTTTGTCAGTTTCTGTCGCATTTTCCTTCCTTTTTCTTCTTTTATTTTTACCGAATGAATAACCAGCCGCTACTGCACTGCTGCTGCTGTTGTTGATGTTGTACAAATCAAAAAGCAGCAAAATGACAAGAAGCACACTATCATTATAACAAGCAAGCTCACGCACAAAAACCAAATGTTTGGCGACATTCTAACCACTGCGGATGTGGTCCCTTAAGGGTAAAAGGTAAATTACCGTGAGTTAAATCCGTTTAACGAACCATGTCGTATCGTTCTTCCTCACACACACACACAAGTAAACATAAACACAATGAACCTATTATTATTATTACCTTTAAGTAAAGCAGATAGAAAAATTTATGTATTCTATAAATACAAAACAAGCACCCACGATCCTCTCAGTAGAATGTACATATGTGTGTAATGTAATATTATGTATGTATTTATATTTGTTTGTATGTGTATCCACTGGATAAAATGTTTAAGCCGAGAAGAAGGTATTATTTTTTGTCTCTGGGAAAAAAAAGAAGAGCAGAGGATGCATAACAATACTTGAGAACAATAGGTATTGTCCAATGTCAATTCAATTATGCACTTACCTATTCACGTACACGATCATCCCAAAACTCGAAAGTTTTACCGAATACAGCAAGTCGTTGTCGTCGTCGTCAGAAATAATGATAATAACAATAATAGTAATAATAATATGGTGATTCAGTTGTGACAAGTCCCTCAATTTTTAAGTCCCATATCATCATCATCATTATTATTATTATCATCATCATGATACGCAGCTCAGTTAAACTTCATTTATTTCACTTGTAAAGGTAATAAGTAGAATAATCGGATTGTCATTGAGTAAGTGGAGGAGGAAGCTTTGCTTAACCTTGCAGCAAGTTTATTACAAAGTGATTGCGTTGGGCATGTACTTAATTTCTATTCCACATAATAATAATAATAATAATACTCAACAATTTTATTCATATGTGCGTACATACATACATGATATACATATATACTTCGTTGATAATGCTATAATGGACTTTTGCAATTCCATAATAAATAAATATGATGATCGATTCATCATTATGATGAGGGAGAAAAAAAATTCTCTTTCTATAATACGTTCCCTTGATGGCAGAGCAGCATTAACAGCACAGTATACCTACCTACTACATTACAGGTTTTACTATTCTTCTCTAATAATTCGACAATGGGTGATTTCACAAAATTTCCGTTGAAAGTTCAATAATGAAATTAAGTGGGATCGTGTATCGTGTTTTTTTTTCTCTCTCTCTCTATCTCTCTCGCTTCCATCCATACTACGAATACCAATCCCATCATTTTCCATCGATAAAGTCTAGAAAGAAGAAGAAGATACAAGCAAGTATATATGCTTCATTGCCTGCACGCTTGCTTCCCTTTTCCCAACGAACACAACAGATATATAACACAGCAGAATACAATAATAATAGGTAAGTAAAATGTAATACTATATAGTTTAATGAAAAAGTAAGGTTCTCTTGTACGGTTCGTGAGTGACCGAACCAGGTGGTCCGTCCAAAAAATGTCAGGATTTGTTCAAACTAAAAGCAGTGTGTAATAATGAGCATGTGGTTCGATTACACTTTTCTGGTGGCGTAGATGGTCATGCTTCCTTGAGTTTTCTACAGGCAAAAAAAATTATGAGAAGACTAAAAATGACTGTTGGTAGTAGTTAGTGGATTGGATGGAAGGATAATATTCTTTTACTTGAGCACAACGCTCCGCAATTTAGGTGGACTATGCATTTGGGAGAGAGAGTATCCATGTTATAACCTTGCATTGCCCGATTTTGCGAAATAAATAACAGATTAAGCATACTTATCCGTCCGTATCCGTGTATGTATGTACATATATATGCAAGTTGCTATTTTTGATTGTAATTTATCTAGGAAAGAAAGTAAAGTATTTAGTTGTTACTTGTTCAACTGAAACTCCACTAACTATCCTTGTGGAAATAAATAAATAATGCAAAGGGAAGTATAATAATAATATTACGAGGAGAAGCGCCGGCACCACTATTACCATCACCACCACCACCACCACTAGATCAGCACACGATTACTGTTCTAGCCAGGCAGAATGACTAGCTCTGCTATCATCAGCGTCGTTCGTAAGTATGCTATGGTGCCTCGTAAGCCAGTAATTTACGTACATGGAATGAAATTTACGACCACAGCAGCCATACTGCCTCCATGACATTTTCTTGGGGCTACAGGACACAATGCTAAAAAATGGAACCGTTAACGGTTAATAGCAAATTTTTGGTAGATTATTATCCGTTGAGAGCTGAGCGAGTGAACTGCTGCACAGACAAACAGACCACGAAATTTATTTATACATTTTTTTAGCGAAATCGTTAACTTGCATTGACGCAGAGTACAAGTTGATAAAATAATGTAGCAGCCCAACAGCTAAAGTAGAGGCTCACCTCTTTTGATAATGCAATAATAATAAGGGATTCAGAGGAGCATTTGCCATTTTTTCCACTTTGCATTGGTGGCGATGTAGGTGGGTATAATCTGTCTGCGGCAAAGTCGTCGGGAAAGTACAAAATACTGTAATAGTAATGAATTTCCTTGATTTATTATGCTACCGCAAATGTCATGCTCAACATTAGAACGTGATCAATTAACAATTTATTTGCATTCGGTGACTATTTGTAACAACTTCTATAAACTAAGCGTAAACTCTTTTGGTGGCAATAATGAACATACTTACTAGCAATAAAATAAAATGCCATGTTGTATGTATATCAATGTGCATATTATACAAACTCATCCATAAAATAAGAGTACTTACATACTTACATACACATGCATACATAAATAGTGCATTTATAATTCACTACCTACCTGCATTAGTAGTCCGTACAACATCATATGGAAAATAATGTGAAAATTATTAAAGGCTTAACTCGAATGGTGCTCGAAACACTCGTATTACATAAATAATTAATTTTGCTTCGACATCAGTTTAGAACCAAAGACTTTGATCAGTTGTCACTAGAAAATAAATGCTTTAAAAAATCTTTAGTCGACAAAATATTCTGATTATTTTAATAGTGCTTTTTACTTCTTTAAAATACACCATTTTTTTAGAATTTCCAGATGAATTGAAAAACGCAACAAGAATTTGAACGTTGAATTTCTGTTTAAAAAAAAGAATGCTTCTTATTATCCATATTATTCTATCAGCAGAGAGTATCATCATTATCACAAAATGAATAATACTTGATTGCAGCCGTATTAAAAACATTATCTGGTGGAGAAAAAACTCACGTACGATTAGAATACCTCCGTGTATGATGGGGCGTGTAAAAACTGATTAATGGCTGTTTTGATGTGGAGTGATCTAGTCATTTCGTGGCTCTCTGATCAAATATTGGTTTTATCAACACAACGAGAATGCATATTACCAGGCACGAAATTAGAGGGTAATTCATTGGAAGATATCAAGCATCCAGCATGCAAACGATCGTAAATCGTTTTTAAACAAGTCTTCTTCTTCTTCTCTCTTGAAAATAAAATATTAAAAAAACTAATATTTCAACCTCAATAAATAAATATAAAACTCGTATGGACAGCAGCAGAAAAGAAGGAGCAACAGGAACTGTTATTTTATATCAAGATTCGAACATTATCCAATAATTTCATCCTCTTGGCTATAAATTGACTACCCATTAATCATAGCTCTAAGGTAGGTCCTGTACACTTACCACCACCACCACCACCAGTTCATTTGACTCCAAGAGCAAAAGTGTAGAAGAAAAAAATGCATGGTGAAGAAAATGAATGAGGAGAAAAGAGTGAGAGAATTTGTATTCAAGAATGTGCGTTGTTGGTGCCTCCTTGCTACTCATATTATTTTAGTCGTTATAACCATCACCGTGATCATCATTATCATCATCATCAGCATCATATCGTCGTCATCATAAAAATTACTGCAGAAGCCACCAAGCAAGTTGGCTCAAGTTATATGCTGCTGCTGCTGTCTTGAGAGAGTGTTGTGTGTGGTGCTGCTGGTGGTGGTGGGTGATGTGATGAACAAAAGTGGCAGCAAAAAAAAGATTGCTTTAATGCTGCTGCTGCTGCTGCCAGATACTCAAGCAAGAAGAGAGCAGATTATTATTATATGATACGTACTTTTGTATTTGCTCTGCTCTTCTGCTGAACTCCTTCATTGAAATCATAATGTTGATGAACATAATTATCATCTTCATCTCATCATGGCACTCATCTTCTCTTCTTTTAAGCAAATAAAAAAGTGTTTGGGAATCACCAGAAGAAGAACCAGGAGCACCATCAGCATGAACCCTTTGGTGTTACTGTAACATTATCCATTTCCATTACTATTTTTCTCAATTCTTCAAAAAGCACAACTCGTCGTTTTCATACTCGTTAGCACACACACTCACACAGTGAAAAGGTATCTATATAATATTATTCCCTTTGCATAAATAAATATACGCTTCTCGAAAAATTTCATCTGTAATCATCTTCACGTCTGTCCATCCATCCAATGTGATAACCAGGTTTTTCCTCCTGCCAAATAAAAACCTTCTGAAAAAAGAAATGGGCACTAGGGAAGAAAAGGAAATCAACCAGCCAGTCAGCCAGCCATGCCACCCTTGAATTTGTATGAATTAGGTTGAATGAATTTTTCTCACTTGGAGGCAGAGAGAATAAGACGAGAAGAAAAAATTCAACGTGTGTGGAGTAAGTAGGCAAATAAAAACCTCCGGCTGTCCAGCCTCGTTTCATAAAAACAAGTAATGAGTAGGACGTGAGAAGTATGCAGAAAATGCTTTTACCAATAAAACTTGTTAAACAGCAGCATAAAAAAACATAATGTTCAAAAACCAAGCATTACACACAACCACCACCATAGAAAAGGAGGTTTTTGTCTGTTTAAAGAGACATTCACTTTTTTTCCAAAATATTACCCACAATTTTAAATATTACCTGTGTACAATAACTTTTTAGCTTGACGCATTAAAATTATCATGGTTATTACAACGACGACGACGCTACTACTTTTTTCATATTGTTTATTTATTTACCCCTTGTTATTATTTTTATTATTAGTATCTCTGCTACCATTACATATTATTTTAAGACATGTCAAAATGTTTATACCTACCTATTCCACTTTCCAGCAAGATACATTTATGAAGTATGACTTGTTTTCACCAGCTAGAAATACTATAAGTCTTTTTATGTCTTTCTTCGAGACTTCACATGGTTTTCTCACTCATCGTTGCACTGGTGGTGACGATCCTTTACAATTTCTTCTTTTTTTTACAAAAGAGAAGGTTAAGTAGAATTTATTAGGTACATATTATATTTTATTTACAATATTTTTTTTCTTTCCAGCAAGCAGATAAACTGTTTTTACACCATGGACAGTTTTCTAATAAGCAGGCTTGTTACGGTATCGTGTTTGTACACCCAGCGAGCAACTCATTTTTTTCAAGTGTACATCTTGACGCTTCATCTTGGAAATATAGTTGAAATTATCTAATTTGAAGGAAGAAAAAGAAAATTCATCCAGCCGTTTTATATTTATCTTTTCCTTTTCCCAGTGCTATTCTTCATCATTCTCATATTATTTACAGTATATATATATATATCTATATATATTTTTAATGTAAGTTTGTATTCTTTTTTTAGTTGCTCTTTTTAACAAAGGCAAAACATGATGATAACGATGATGAGCTAATAAGTAGGGTAGTAAACAACTCGTTCGAAAAACCAACAAAAACGAACATTAATCCATCAAGAAAACACACATTGAGACAAGAGGAGACGAGTTTGTTGAAACATTTGGGTTGTTGTTACATGCACATTTTGAAAATGAAAAAAAGGAAGAAATAAGCCGAAGAAGACGAAGAAAACTAAATTTTTTTTGCTTCTTGCTTGTTTTCTAATGTGGTGGTAGTGGTAGTAGTAGTAGTAGTACCCTGCCAACAATTTCATCCTAGTGTAAAAGAGACTCTCTTCTCTACTAGAGAGCATGTGTACCTATATAGCTTATTATTTATTATTATACTTCATCATCATCTTGTCTTATAAGTAATAGCAGAAGAAAAGGATGAGGCTCCCCCAGCTCGTTGTGGCACAGATATTTCTGGTGAAGAGGTGTGCCAACGAAAATCAACACCTATAATCATCTCGTCTTGAATTAAGAACTGCAATCAAGTTGATTTTTATGCCTGCATATGGGCCAAGTAGTTTTCACGGAGTGTATAATATTATGCATGTGTGAGGACTCCACACATGCACTGCTCACCTCTCTCCTCACCCGCAAGTTAGTCAACTACACTCACCATCATCATCATCATCATCACCAATAAAATGAGAAAAAAAGAAGACAAACATAATACACCTTTTTTGAGAAAGCCCACACTATCATCGTCATTTCCCTTCAAAGTGTGTATATTTGTGTTAAATAAGTAAGGCAATAATAATAATAACTAGCCATCATAATATTCGGTATACATATAATATTGTATACCAAACTCATTTGTATGCTGCGTGTATCATTTTTATATCTGTTTAGCAAATGTATTTAACAAAGACTTTTTTGAAACTGACAAGCATGTATTGTTTGTAACTGTTTCAACAAGAGAGTTAAGCTGCCTGGAAAAAGGACAAACACCAATAAATGGGTAAAAACCTCAAAACAGCATGTAGTAATAATGAAAAAGAATAGGGAGTTTTGAAGAAGGGAAGGAAGATAGTCTACACGAATAAATTCTTTCTGCTCATATTTTGACAGGAAGAGTAGCGCATCGGATTGTTGTAATCGTTCGCTCGCTCTACTTCTTATAAGATCATCTCTCTCCTGGAGTGTACAAGGGAGACAAGAGGAAGAAGGAGAAGATATAAAAAATACATTTACCTGTGTACATACATATACCTATACTCAGCACAAAACACTAAGTAAGCAATAACAAGTAGTTTCCACACAAGTAAAAGTAGAAACAACTCTGCAACAGAAGCATAATCACTCTTTTGTTGTTCTTAAAAAGAAAAAAAAATAAGTGGGTTAACAAGAAACAAACATTTTTTTATAGTTAATCGGGGAAAATAGAGTCCCGGGCTATTGTGGCTGATAATAGTATGTGTGTATAAGCTCCTGTGTTGAAATGTCTGTCAATATGTAGATGTGGGCAGGTACGTAAATACGTTGGCATTACTTGTATTACTATGCATGTGATTTTGAGAGAGAGAGAGGAAAAGACAGAGAAAATGCATAATTGCACTTCTTACATAACATTATGTAGTTAAAAAGACGAAGAAAAAAAGGTAAGGAAGAAGAAGGACCACCGGGATGGCCCATGCCTCAGACATAAAAAACTAACAATAGGAGGAGTCGACAGACAGCTCCAGTATATTTTCAACCTTTTAACAACTTACATCTTTTCTCCAATGACTTTATAAAATTAGAACTTTATTATATTGCCAGCAGGGAAGGTATAACAACATATCGTAGTAATAACAATAACGAAAAAAGTCAAGAAAAAAAATCATCATCAGCATCTGCATCATGATATTATACCCAAGTTAACTGTGTGCTTACGTAAAACAAGTAAAGAATCATCATCATCATAATAATAATCTTGTTTTAGTATATAATAACATTTCAAAAAATATTATGCATATGGTTAAATGAGCTTTGCTTTATTGGCTTTCCTAGTTAAGCTGCCTACTCACTCCACTTACTTGCTGCAACTGTGAGTTTGTGTTTGTGTGTGTGTGCCTTGTTTCACCTGTGGCTTCCTTTTTGAAATTTTTTTTCTTCTTATTCTTTCTTTCGGGCAGTTTAAGACAAGCGAGCAGTAACAACAGCAGCAGCGTTTAATATATTTATATTGTACATGTGCATTATCATCATCATCGTCATCATCATCATCAGTCTCATCATGTGATAATGTTGCTGTTGTTATAAATGTGCGAGTAGCAGTATTCTTTTTCTACTGCTTAAAATGTTAAGTAAATGTTGCTACTTTAACTATTTGAAAAAAAACACACGTTTGTGTACAGCGACGAAAACGACGACGACGCTCACATACTTTCGTGGTTACTTACATACATACATACCTACATGGATGCATGCATACTAACAAACGTCGGGGAAAAACCTTGCTTTACGGCTGCACTTTTTTTTGATGATGGTGATGATAGTCATCATCATATTCATATTAATATAATTTATGAAGCAGAAGAAAAGTATAAACAACCAGCAACACCGCCACCAGTCAGTCATGAAAACTATGCAGCGCATATAATATGCTTACAACAATCAGTAAAACTCTTAAAACATCACAATAATAAATATAAAAATATTCTCAACTGCTGTAATATATATTTTTAAGCAGTGATGACTTTGGTGGTGGCGGTAGTGCTTCTTTTTTGTGGTGATGATGATGATGATGATGATACGTATTAAAACTATTTTCCTTGGCAATTTAAACTTATCTACTGCTTATGTACATACTATTTAATGTACCTATACAGGTATGCTTGCACTTTTGCATCATCACATTACAAAGTAAACGAAGCGCCGAGAGATTTCCTCTCTCTCTCTCTCTCCCTCTCTCTCTCTCTCTCCCTCTGTACATGACCACCACCGCATATAATAGCACAGAGCAAAGTAAGCAATAATCACAAACTACTGTTCTGCAATTATTTACCGTGATGGTGATACCACTTTTGCTTTTCCTTCTTTACATTATTTTCTTCTTTGCCTATTCATTTCATAATATGGCTCTTTTGTGATGATTATGATGATAGTCATTAGAAGGTAAAAATGAGCAGCAGCAGAAGAAGAAGAAGCAGCGGCGGCTTTATTTGTGTTGTTGTTAAGTGATGCTAGTGTCAGGGAGTAGAATGAACAATGTACAAGCGCCTGATATCGTCACCATCACTATATTATGTACTTTACAAGGTCTCATCATCATTCACACACAAAAAATTATATATGAGCAATAAATTATGAACATTATAAAGACACACACATACACACAGAGAAAAAAGTATAGGTATACGCAACTCACGATGAAACTCTCAAGTCTTAAGTTTACAATGTATAATGATTGCATTGATGGCCATAATTATATCATCTTCTTCTTAACAGTAAATTACTTACACTGTTGTGGTGTGTCTGTCTGACTTGGATAATATGTTACTTGAGTACACTTTAAATATATCAATTTTGAAAGCATATAATATTCCTGTGTGTGTGTGTAGCTTACACACACCGTAAATATTATCATGACTCTTGCTTTCTTACTACTACATTTTGTAGGATCTACACATGATGATGATGATGATGATGATGAGGGCATTTTGTGTTGTTAATGCTGATTAGGTATGTGCACACTAATGACGATGATGATGACCTCACAATCAGCAACATGAGTAGGAGGAGGGGTAATAAAAATAGCAGAAAACAGTGCAAAAACTCACGTCTTTTTTATTCTTCACTTGCACTTCTCCGTCTCTCTCTCTCTCTCTCTCCCTCTAAAAAAATTTTCTTCTTATCTGTTTTTTTCTTGCTGACTTAATCAAGACAAAAAATATATAACAGGGTAGAATGGAGACATAATAATAATGTGAGCAAGCACATACTCTTTTCTTGGCTGTTGACTGTTGTTTTCCTAAACAAGTATGTATGTACGTATGTGGTCGGTGAGTGATACTACTTGACTTTATAAGTGGAGAGGTAGGTATGTAGGTATGCATGAACTCCTTTCATCTGACAATGAAAACCATCACATTAAATCAATTTTTTTCTTCTTGTCCATGCCTATTCTAGGTGAATAAACCCATACACACGTATATATAAATACTATAATTTTGCTAGTTTTTTTGTGATGATGAGTAATGTTATGCATTTTGTGAATGACTGTCCGTCCATCCATTCGGCCACTGCCTCCTTTCTCCCTTCACCAATATCACTGAAATTTACTACAATTTGCAGGTTGTTAGAAGAAAAAAGTTGCAAAAAAACTAGAAGTTCTATTACCCTAATATACACATAGGTATGTACATATTAAATTTCAAGACACACACACTCACACTGCTGATCATATATGATAATAATAAGTCGGATTTATTCTTTCTTTCTTTTCTCGTTTTGTAAAAGAAAATATCAAAGATATTCTCAGGATATTGAAGAAATTAAACGGAATAAATATATTATATGATAACAATGGTAAAAAGGGCATAGTGAAATTAGAAAAAAATAACAACAAAGTAAGCATTTTTTTTTCTCTCAGTAGATACATGGGTAGTTAGAATAAATAGTTTAGATGATGATTTGTGTTGTTTCTTTGAATAAGTAGCAGTAGTGGTAGTGGAGAAGGGAGGAAAAAAATGTAGATTTTATTTTCTTAATGAAGCCATTGGAAAGTTATTCTGCCATTGTAATATAAACTCAATTGGTTATTATTATTATCTGTTTCTCTTACAACAACAATAACTACGTAAAATTAAGACTGGCTACAGAAAGAGAGAGAGAAAAATAAAATGCGCATGCAAAAAATAATAACAAAAACTACTCATTTGCAATGGAAAGAGATACAGATAATAACGTAATAAGTTGTTAGACTTGTCAAATCATAACCATGTAAGAATACGCCAATATCTGCACTTTAAAATTCAACTTTATGCATATATCAAGGTATAATATAGAGATCATACTAATGTGTGGAAACATCACTATTATCTATTTTTTTGTGGTAGGTAGGAGAGGGTGAGTACATAAGTATAAGGGTAAATGGTAACGACGACGATGATGATGATAATAATGTGAGCAGGGAGATTGTTGTTAGGTGAGCATGTTTATGGAAACCACACACAGAGAAGAATTAATAACAATAATGGCAATACGCGAAAAAAAGTGGTAAGTTAAAATGCATATAAAGTTACAAATCGCACAGGTATTTTTCCATGTTTAAAAAAGTACATGCACATGTACGTACTTTATGTGGTTTGTTAAGTAGGTAGGTACTCATCACCTACAATAAAGTCTCCTATCTATTGGCAATCTACTCACTAGTAACCCAACACATTCTTCATTATTTTGTGCACAGCTAAAATAAAAAGTTGGCTGAGTGAGTGTCAATGAATTGTGGTGATTGGCAAGTAAAAGTATGAATTTTATGAGACAATATATACGCATGTATATACATATATATATTTCTTCTTTTCCAGCTATTATTATCGTCATCATCATCAGAAAGAAAGAAATCTATCTTTAAATCTGCTGCCTATCTTATACTTTTTTGATTGTTTTACCTTTGCTTGGGTGCTCGAATGCTATGAACACGTTATTATTATTATTATAATATTTTTATCGTTATGACAAGTAATCCTGGTGGTGCTGTTGCTGCTGCTGGGGAGTTACTAGTGAGAAGTGACTTTCGGTCGGTTGTGCTCAGCGTATAACCTTATCTACCCGATACGTTACACAACACAACTGCACACACATGCAAGCAGGTAGGTACTTGAAAACATGGCTTTTATTTAGTATGCTCGTATCAAACATCACACAACTTTACCACGTAAAATGAACACTTTGGTCGTTCGTGGCATGTTACATGCATACATACATACATGCAGTTGAGTTTGCATTGGAAAATATTTTGTTTTATATTTTTCTTAAGAAATCTTTGGCAATGATAATAATAATAATAATATATCTTTTCGTACAGGTATAATATATAATATTCATGTGGTCACAGTGGTTGTGTTATATACGTGTGTGTGTGATGCGGCGTTTTGTTATGAGTATATCGTAGTAGTAGTAGTAGTAATATTAAGAGAAATTATTCGTTTTCTGGTTTTTATGTGCGTGGTTGTTGAAAAGCCACCCTATTAACCACATCATCCTTCATTTATTCAATGTAATTAAGCCGAGCGAACAAGACTGTAAAAAGAGTTTTATATACAGGTTGAAAGTTGAAACCGATAGACATTTATATAAGGATGTATTTGTTAGCGGAGCAGTAAACGAGGCATTTCGCGAGAGATGTTGCACATTATCACCGTCATCAGTAGCAGGAGAACATTTTGCAAAGTGTATTAATAATGCTCCTGCCACGCCGGCAACTGCTGGGCGAATTTCCTGAGCGTTTTATTATTGTGCTGCTGCTGCTGGTGCACACGAGACTGAATACTTTTTTTTCAGATAACGTGTCTATATTATAAAGTGCTACGATAAATTTTCCACAGTGGGCTCCGACTCTATTTACACTTTGCATATAGCCGTCTCTACTCACTCACATAAATATAGTAACATCGACCATTTGCCATTGTATGTTCGCATGAAAATAGGCGACTAAATTTTTTTTCTCCCGTTTCTCCCCTTTATTCGGTTGTCCTTTGGAGTATATATTTATACATGCATATATCGCCTGTGACGAAATAAAATCTGATTGAATTTATAGCTGCTTGTGAATTTTGGGATTTGGGTGGTGGCGATAAGCATGACTTTTTGATTAAATGTAAACGTCATTTGATTGCAATTACATCTTGTAATTGCCATATTAAACTTTATACTGACGTTTGTTCATTTTCCATTTAAAACTGACTTTTGATTAGTTTGCATTATTCACATAGCACTTTATCTACACTTTTTTGCGTCGTATATGTACACAAACACATACATCGCTTCAAACCAGTCTATTTATTGAAGAAAAAGGAGAATTTATTCAAATCAACACTAATCCACCAATTATCGATGTCGTGCTTACGCAGCAGCGTAACAAATTATTAGCTTGTCATTGGTGCAACGTGTATCATCATCATTATACGTTTGTCCTAATTGCCCCTTTCTCCATTGCATGGGCAAAGGGTCTACTAACAGCAAACAAAAAATGTAAACAAAATCATAACACGTAATCCTTAAAATGACTTGATTGAGAACACTCTTTAACGATATTCTTTGTGGAAACAAAAATAATAAATGCTTATTTAAATCAAAACGCTGACAAAACAAAAAAACGTTACATCCGTAAATAAAAAATATACTTACAACGAAGGAGAGAAAAAGAAGGTGCTCAAGTAATCATATATCTTACAAGAATAGTTATTTTTTTCATGATGTCATCAAGTCAAGTCATCATCATGAGCGATGCGATCGAGCTTGTTGTATCTCCAAGTGATCTGCATTCCTCAAGAAATAAAGTAACATTGAGAATTCCAAAAAACCACAGCACAACATAAAACTACTAAATGCACGTAATTTTACGTTCGTAAACATGAGGGAGATTCTTTTGAATGAACAAGTAAAACTGTGGCACACACACACACAACACACATGCATAAACAACGTAAAACTATGCCTAAATCTTGGAGTTACTACATTACTTTCCTCGTCATTCCTCCGTTTCCACTGTTTTGGTACCTGCATCATACACAAAAACAGCCATCAAATCATCATCATTACTACTAAGAGTTTTACCTTGGTTACCACACACATACACACGAGAATTTTTAAAAAAAAAGTTACTGCTAACCACGGGAAAAGCGTGAACCTTCAAACAAGCACGTAATTTACTTGATAATGCAATATGCCATCCTAATGAAATATGTGCAAGCAATAATGGTAATAATGATATGATGATGATGATGATGGTCAGCATGGGCTGATTCCACGTACGTGTAATATGCCTACCTACCTATACATATATACCTATATATAAGTATATATATTTATTCTACATTTCGTTGTACATTTTTAACTTTTCTCCTCTCCAAATTAAAAAAAATGTATATGTATGTAGCTTATTTTATAGTAAACTACCAGACTGAAAATGAGTGAAATGTGTGTTATGTTTAAGGAAATATATGATCTTGTTCTTGCAACAACAAGCAGTTGTACAAAGTATTTATATAATGTTATTAGTATTGAAAACCGCATAAAGCGTTGCCGCCGCCATTGCTCCTGCTGCACATCTCCTTTCAATCCGAATCATCATCATTACATTAGACGAATACCGCTGCTGTGGTCGAGGAAGTCCATAAACAACAGCAGCAAATATTCAACAGAGTATTTTTGAAGAGAGAGAGAGAGAGAGAGAGAAAGAAAGAAAGAAAAAACCAAAGTGAGAACACTAAGCAGCAGCAGCAGTAGAAATGCAGAGGCAAAATAAGAAAGGACAACGAGGTTATCCAGCCTTGGCCATTAATGATAATATAATAATAATAATAAATAAATACATACATTTATACATACATACACGCATGTAACTTTATACTTTTTTCGTTCAAAGCATTAGTATCTCTTTCTACCTCCATCATCGCACAATATTTATTCAACTGCGAAAGTCCGACTGTGACGAAAATATATATTATGTTGTTGTTTGCCTATATTTTAGATTTCCTTTTAGATTTTCACCGCATTCAATAAAAAAAGTTCAAATTGATGTAGCCTCCACTTGATGATATTAATAATAGGTAATAATGTTTCCATGTAAAATGAGATGCGACGGTATATATATACATACATATATCAATATGAATCTTTTCATAGTGGGATTAAAACTGTTTAAACACAAGTTAAATATTTTGCTCGTAGCGGCACAAGTATTCGGTTTTTTTAATCGGTCGGCGTACTTGGGACTTTGAATATTTCTAATAAATGAAAACGCATTTTTATTGGTACTTTCCCTACATACTTTCAGGTTACATGAACACACAGCTATTAGAATGTGGTAGTAGTTGGTAGTAGTGCTAATAATCCTTAGAGAGTATAATAATATGCAATGACAGAAGTAGCAGTGACTTGTCTACCATCACAACAACAACACTACCACTACTATACTACTTGCTGTTGTAATCACTTAACTTTTAAAGTTGTAAAGCTCATCTTCTCTACAGTATAGCTATGCGTGCTTTTCTGCTCGGCAGTGAGAAAAGAAAAAAAGAGAAAAAAATGTACAAGAAGAAGAATCTTGTTGTCTTTGCAGTTGCCGACTGGAATATATTTCACATGTGCACTCGCTTGTTCCATGTCATGTCAGGTAGTTTATAAAGGTAACAATGCTTTACTACGCTTGTGCTGCTATATATTCTGCTTCTTGTTGAGAGAATCGACAAAATTAAAGATGATTTTCTTTATTTTAAACTACACATTGATGTGCATGTGATACATTAAAAAGCGTAACTTGTTTAGTTGTTTAAGTGCGAGTCTTCTCAATAAATAATGTGTTAGAATGATGCTAACTCTTTTTCTGTCGTCGTCGTCGTCGCCGTTTTTGTTGTTGTTGTTGTTGTTGTCATAGAACAGCAACAAAGCAGGATACCGATACTATGCCAACAATGCATGCTACACAACAATTACTAGCGACTACTTCTTTTCCCAAAAAAATACCTATATAAATTTAAAAAATTCCCTTTTTACTCTTGTGATGCTTTAATATAAATACATACGTGTATAGCTACATATATATATTGTATATATTTTTCAAGCCGCTGCAAAGAAATGAATTGATTAGCTGTGTGTGCATATAAAAATGGTTTGGCCGATGAAATGCACGCTGAAAAAGATTACATTAATGTGGTTGATTATACTTCCAAAGAAGTTGTGTCCAATTTAAAAGCTCAAATGAGATTTTTGAAATGCTGAGTGAGATGCCGCAGGAGGCTCGCAGGGCGACTACTTGATTCAAAAGATTGCCCTTATAACAATATTGCTGTTGTTGTAGTTTCCATATAGCAATTTCACTGCTAGCTCTACATTTCAAAATGAGAAGGCCACTTTGGATTTACTCTCATTTAGAAATATGTGCATTTTTTCTGCTCTGTTAAAACTTGCCACCGGACAACTTTTCGGTAAAGAAATCACAACAATGAGTACCTATAATGAATATCTTTTAAGCTTTTGGGGTGACCAAGCCACAATAATATGCAATACTATAATTCTATCATTATTATTATTATTATTATCCACTAAACCTAAATTACAATGCTTTTCCACTTTTCTCCTTTTATGTCAAGTTATTGCTTAATTTCCGAACACAGATAAATCCAATTCTGCTAAACGTGGGCATTCATGTAATTGAATTAATGAATACTTGCATTCCATTACGAATACGATACGTTCATATAACTAGTCTTGTTTGCAATGGCACAATTCAATAGATTTTTGCTGAAATAGAATTTTACATCGCTAAAATAAATATATTTTACAGTTTTACTTTAGTTTTATATATGCTGATTAGTGTTTTAATTAGAATTATCATTGTGAGAATTAGCAAATTTGTCGTAAGACGATATTCAATACAAAAAATATATAAATGAGGTTCTATTTTTAAGTAGAAAAACAGGGGTGTGCTTGGCTTGTAAAAAATAAATACACTTTCAGTTAAGTTGTTATACAGCAAAATGTTTCGGCAGGTCTAACGAGTATTAAAATTAAACCTGAACATCCAATCGCCAATAATAATTTGAACTAAAAGCTGAAAATTTTCAGAGGTCTCCTTTGTTTATAAAGTCGTTTATAGTCATTTAAATGAAATATATTTTAACGACGACAATACCGATATATCCTCCTAGGTTTATTGATATCTAGATTTTCCCAGTTGTTGTAGGCTGAACAGAATCTATTTTTACTTTCTTAAAAAAATTCTTCTTTTGATGTCTACATGTTGATTTATTTACGAGCCCAGTTCAAAGACAGATGATGGAAAACAGAAGCGGTGTTTTCTTCTTGGATGTTTTTTACAGAGGAAAGCGCTCATAGTTTGAGTGATTGGTGATAAGCAATTATACACGACAGTCGACCGCCTTTATATGTCAAATATTTATACTCCGCTCTAAAATTACCAATCAAGTGTATTTATCACTAAAAATATCAGTCCACAGCAGCAGCAGCAGTGTGTGTTGGTAAATATCTAGAGAGATAATTTATGTCAAAGAAAGAAAAAAGATATCGTTCTGTGTTCTGGAATAAACCACATTGACGATGCAAGCATGGAGAGCATTTAAAAGTGATTATGATTACGAATATAACATAATATTCATAATGGAAGTTGTGTGTGTGTGTGAGTGAGCAGATATGTTTGAGTAATGAGTAATGAGGGTAAATAAAAGTGGCACAGATTCGCAGCTCAAGACGTTTCATTACAAGTTTCATGGTGTGTTATCTTTTTATATTTACATGACCAGCCTGAGCTTCTGCTCAACTTTCCTTTGAACTTTGACTAAACGTCGCTGTTGACTTTGCGCTGATGCTGCTTGCTCTCTCTGATGATGATGACACACTGCTACTTCTACTCCTCTCCGAGATGATATTACTTATGAATATTACATGATTATTAAATTAATGTGCACACAATTTTATGCATATTTTTAAATAGAATTATTGTCCTCGTGATGAAACATGAGTTTCATCAATGTTGAGCAGTACAATATTAATTATTATGAGGCTTACGACGATACAAGATGAAGCAGCAGCAGCAGCAGCACATAGCAGCACATCAATAATATTCAGAGAGAAGGAGTGTTGACCAGAAGAAAAGTTGTCGTTAATTTTCACTATTGAGATGATCAAATGATGTTACTGAAATATTTATCGATTTGTCGCATCACTTCACAGAAGAAAAAGGAGTCAAGCTTTGTGTTATGAAGTAGGTAACCATTTAAGGGGTCAGTGTGAAAGGTTATCAGCGAGGCAGTTCATAAAAGCATCTTTTTTATACTCTTCTTATTACATCGTTTTTCCACTGCTGACTTTTTCTTTTTTTATTGATCACTCTGTTCGAGTATAGTCTGGCTTGGCTTGACGACTGTATTCTTCAACGTCATCTTCTTCATCTGTATTGCATCATGATGATCCTCATCGTCGGAATACGAAATAATAATAATAATAATATAATACATATATTTTTTGGTATGGCTTCTTTTTTTCTTCCCGTTCTTCCTTTATTCTTGTGATGATGATGACGATGATAGTGTTGCTCTGTTTTTATATGTTGTAGATCGTGCATAATAAACTGGCATTTTACCACCACTTTGATATTCTTTCTTTCTTCTGACTGTGTGTTGTTATCATCATCAACTTTCATGTCCTGAACAAACAGTCAGTTCATTAAGATACAATCTACCACGGCCATTTTAATGACTCATCACAATTTTATGTATTTTCTTGAGATTTGCGATAACTTTGTCCGTCGGCATTTTTTTTCCTCCCAACATCAACAAACAATCCATTTTTCCATACAGCTTTGGGATGGGCTAATTTTTCCAACATTTTAAAATGATGAATTGAATTGAGACTGGTTTCGTTCGATGGATGTGCATCATATGATCAATATTATTATTATTATTACTATCGTTATCATATCATCGTAAACTCGTTCGCCTTTCTTCACTCCAACATGTAAATTTTATTTTGTCACATTGTGTGCGCAAACACAAAGATTTCAACAGAGGAGTTGTAGTAGTTGGTGACTGACTGGTGACACGGAGAATTAATAACAATTCCCAGTTTTATATCAAATAATAAATTATGCATAGCTAACTGTATATCACAATTACTACATACATCCATATACATATTATGATGATATGGACGTACATATTGTCATTCCTTGCTAATCTAATACTTGGGTAGAATAATATATGATTGATGAAATAGCAACGCAATAATATTGTGTTCATTTTGGCAATAGCATTATGCCCTTCAACTGTGTTCAAGAAAGAAACATTCAGTTGGATAAGTATCTGGACACAAAAACTGACAGAAACATTTCAACCTCTTGTAAAAGTCAAAGC